>CAMPDV010006041.1:0-22315 GCA_946699065.1 Loxodes magnus | reverse complement strand
AGTTTGCGTAGCAAGCACTAAAATATAAGTTAGAATATCCAAAATGTTAGTAATAATATAACTAACACAAACTGTATTCGGTTTGTCAAGATATGCTTGTAGATGAAAGTTAGCCTATAGAAAAGTGAAGAAGTAAAGTAAGAAAAGAATATCTAATGATAAGTTTGCGTAGCAAGCACTAAAATATAAGTTAGAATATCCAAAATGTTAGTAATAATATAACTAACACAAACTGTATTCGGTTTGTCAAGATATGCTTGTAGATGAAAGTTAGCCTATAGAAAAGTGAAGAAGTAAAGTAAGAAAAGAATATCTAATGATAAGTTTGCGTAGCAAGCACTAAAATATAAGTTAGAATATCCAAAATGTTAGTAATAATATAACTAACACAAACTGTATTCGGTTTGTCAAGATATGCTTGTAGATGAAAGTTAGCCTATAGAAAAGTGAAGAAGTAAAGTAAGAAAAGAATATCTAATGATAAGTTTGCGTAGCAAGCACTAAAATATAAGTTAGAATATCCAAAATGTTAGTAATAATATAACTAACACAAACTGTATTCGGTTTGTCAAGATATGCTTGTAGATGAAAGTTAGCCTATAGAAAAGTGAAGAAGTAAAGTAAGAAAAGAATATCTAATGATAAGTTTGCGTAGCAAGCACTAAAATATAAGTTAGAATATCCAAAATGTTAGTAATAATATAACTAACACAAACTGTATTCGGTTTGTCAAGATATGCTTGTAGATGAAAGTTAGCCTATAGAAAAGTGAAGAAGTAAAGTAAGAAAAGAATATCTAATGATAAGTTTGCGTAGCAAGCACTAAAATATAAGTTAGAATATCCAAAATGTTAGTAATAATATAATAATTACGAATCTGTATTCGGTTTGTCAAGATATGCTTGTAGATGAAAGTTAGCCTATAGAAAAGTGAAGAAGTAAAGTAAGAAAAGAATATCTAATGATAAGTTTGCGTAGCAAGCACTAAAATATAAGTTAGAATATCCAAAATGTTAGTAATAATATAACTAACACAAACTGTATTCGGTTTGTCAAGATATGCTTGTAGATGAAAGTTAGCCTATAGAAAAGTGAAGAAGTAAAGTAAGAAAAGAATATCTAATGATAAGTTTGCGTAGCAAGCACTAAAATATAAGTTAGAATATCCAAAATGTTAGTAATAATATAACTAACACAAACTGTATTCGGTTTGTCAAGATATGCTTGTAGATGAAAGTTAGCCTATAGAAAAGTGAAGAAGTAAAGTAAGAAAAGAATATCTAATGATAAGTTTGCGTAGCAAGCACTAAAATATAAGTTAGAATATCCAAAATGTTAGTAATAATATAACTAACACAAACTGTATTCGGTTTGTCAAGATATGCTTGTAGATGAAAGTTAGCCTATAGAAAAGTGAAGAAGTAAAGTAAGAAAAGAATATCTAATGATAAGTTTGCGTAGCAAGCACTAAAATATAAGTTAGAATATCCAAAATGTTAGTAATAATATAACTAACACAAACTGTATTCGGTTTGTCAAGATATGCTTGTAGATGAAAGTTAGCCTATAGAAAAGTGAAGAAGTAAAGTAAGAAAAGAATATCTAATGATAAGTTTGCGTAGCAAGCACTAAAATATAAGTTAGAATATCCAAAATGTTAGTAATAATATAACTAACACAAACTGTATTCGGTTTGTCAAGATATGCTTGTAGATGAAAGTTAGCCTATAGAAAAGTGAAGAAGTAAAGTAAGAAAAGAATATCTAATGATAAGTTTGCGTAGCAAGCACTAAAATATAAGTTAGAATATCCAAAATGTTAGTAATAATATAACTAACACAAACTGTATTCGGTTTGTCAAGATATGCTTGTAGATGAAAGTTAGCCTATAGAAAAGTGAAGAAGTAAAGTAAGAAAAGAATATCTAATGATAAGTTTGCGTAGCAAGCACTAAAATATAAGTTAGAATATCCAAAATGTTAGTAATAATATAACTAACACAAACTGTATTCGGTTTGTCAAGATATGCTTGTAGATGAAAGTTAGCCTATAGAAAAGTGAAGAAGTAAAGTAAGAAAAGAATATCTAATGATAAGTTTGCGTAGCAAGCACTAAAATATAAGTTAGAATATCCAAAATGTTAGTAATAATATAACTAACACAAACTGTATTCGGTTTGTCAAGATATGCTTGTAGATGAAAGTTAGCCTATAGAAAAGTGAAGAAGTAAAGTAAGAAAAGAATATCTAATGATAAGTTTGCGTAGCAAGCACTAAAATATAAGTTAGAATATCCAAAATGTTAGTAATAATATAACTAACACAAACTGTATTCGGTTTGTCAAGATATGCTTGTAGATGAAAGTTAGCCTATAGAAAAGTGAAGAAGTAAAGTAAGAAAAGAATATCTAATGATAAGTTTGCGTAGCAAGCACTAAAATATAAGTTAGAATATCCAAAATGTTAGTAATAATATAACTAACACAAACTGTATTCGGTTTGTCAAGATATGCTTGTAGATGAAAGTTAGCCTATAGAAAAGTGAAGAAGTAAAGTAAGAAAAGAATATCTAATGATAAGTTTGCGTAGCAAGCACTAAAATATAAGTTAGAATATCCAAAATGTTAGTAATAATATAATAATTACGAATCTGTATTCGGTTTGTCAAGATATGCTTGTAGATGAAAGTTAGCCTATAGAAAAGTGAAGAAGTAAAGTAAGAAAAGAATATCTAATGATAAGTTTGCGTAGCAAGCACTAAAATATAAGTTAGAATATCCAAAATGTTAGTAATAATATAACTAACACAAACTGTATTCGGTTTGTCAAGATATGCTTGTAGATGAAAGTTAGCCTATAGAAAAGTGAAGAAGTAAAGTAAGAAAAGAATATCTAATGATAAGTTTGCGTAGCAAGCACTAAAATATAAGTTAGAATATCCAAAATGTTAGTAATAATATAACTAACACAAACTGTATTCGGTTTGTCAAGATATGCTTGTAGATGAAAGTTAGCCTATAGAAAAGTGAAGAAGTAAAGTAAGAAAAGAATATCTAATGATAAGTTTGCGTAGCAAGCACTAAAATATAAGTTAGAATATCCAAAATGTTAGTAATAATATAATAATTACGAATCTGTATTCGGTTTGTCAAGATATGCTTGTAGATGAAAGTTAGCCTATAGAAAAGTGAAGAAGTAAAGTAAGAAAAGAATATCTAATGATAAGTTTGCGTAGCAAGCACTAAAATATAAGTTAGAATATCCAAAATGTTAGTAATAATATAACTAACACAAACTGTATTCGGTTTGTCAAGATATGCTTGTAGATGAAAGTTAGCCTATAGAAAAGTGAAGAAGTAAAGTAAGAAAAGAATATCTAATGATAAGTTTGCGTAGCAAGCACTAAAATATAAGTTAGAATATCCAAAATGTTAGTAATAATATAACTAACACAAACTGTATTCGGTTTGTCAAGATATGCTTGTAGATGAAAGTTAGCCTATAGAAAAGTGAAGAAGTAAAGTAAGAAAAGAATATCTAATGATAAGTTTGCGTAGCAAGCACTAAAATATAAGTTAGAATATCCAAAATGTTAGTAATAATATAACTAACACAAACTGTATTCGGTTTGTCAAGATATGCTTGTAGATGAAAGTTAGCCTATAGAAAAGTGAAGAAGTAAAGTAAGAAAAGAATATCTAATGATAAGTTTGCGTAGCAAGCACTAAAATATAAGTTAGAAAGTTAGCCTATAGAAAAGTGAAGAAGTAAAGTAAGAAAAGAATATCTAATGATAAGTTTGCGTAGCAAGCACTAAAATATAAGTTAGAAAGTGAAGAAGTAAAGTAAGAAAAGAATATCTAATGATAAGTTTGCGTAGCAAGCACTAAAATATAAGTTAGAATATCCAAAATGTTAGTAATAATATAACTAACACAAACTGTATTCGGTTTGTCAAGATATGCTTGTAGATGAAAGTTAGCCTATAGAAAAGTGAAGAAGTAAAGTAAGAAAAGAATATCTAATGATAAGTTTGCGTAGCAAGCACTAAAATATAAGTTAGAATATCCAAAATGTTAGTAATAATATAACTAACACAAACTGTATTCGGTTTGTCAAGATATGCTTGTAGATGAAAGTTAGCCTATAGAAAAGTGAAGAAGTAAAGTAAGAAAAGAATATCTAATGATAAGTTTGCGTAGCAAGCACTAAAATATAAGTTAGAATATCCAAAATGTTAGTAATAATATAATAATTACGAATCTGTATTCGGTTTGTCAAGATATGCTTGTAGATGAAAGTTAGCCTATAGAAAAGTGAAGAAGTAAAGTAAGAAAAGAATATCTAATGATAAGTTTGCGTAGCAAGCACTAAAATATAAGTTAGAATATCCAAAATGTTAGTAATAATATAACTAACACAAACTGTATTCGGTTTGTCAAGATATGCTTGTAGATGAAAGTTAGCCTATAGAAAAGTGAAGAAGTAAAGTAAGAAAAGAATATCTAATGATAAGTTTGCGTAGCAAGCACTAAAATATAAGTTAGAATATCCAAAATGTTAGTAATAATATAATAATTACGAATCTGTATTCGGTTTGTCAAGATATGCTTGTAGATGAAAGTTAGCCTATAGAAAAGTGAAGAAGTAAAGTAAGAAAAGAATATCTAATGATAAGTTTGCGTAGCAAGCACTAAAATATAAGTTAGAATATCCAAAATGTTAGTAATAATATAACTAACACAAACTGTATTCGGTTTGTCAAGATATGCTTGTAGATGAAAGTTAGCCTATAGAAAAGTGAAGAAGTAAAGTAAGAAAAGAATATCTAATGATAAGTTTGCGTAGCAAGCACTAAAATATAAGTTAGAATATCCAAAATGTTAGTAATAATATAACTAACACAAACTGTATTCGGTTTGTCAAGATATGCTTGTAGATGAAAGTTAGCCTATAGAAAAGTGAAGAAGTAAAGTAAGAAAAGAATATCTAATGATAAGTTTGCGTAGCAAGCACTAAAATATAAGTTAGAATATCCAAAATGTTAGTAATAATATAATAATTACGAATCTGTATTCGGTTTGTCAAGATATGCTTGTAGATGAAAGTTAGCCTATAGAAAAGTGAAGAAGTAAAGTAAGAAAAGAATATCTAATGATAAGTTTGCGTAGCAAGCACTAAAATATAAGTTAGAATATCCAAAATGTTAGTAATAATATAACTAACACAAACTGTATTCGGTTTGTCAAGATATGCTTGTAGATGAAAGTTAGCCTATAGAAAAGTGAAGAAGTAAAGTAAGAAAAGAATATCTAATGATAAGTTTGCGTAGCAAGCACTAAAATATAAGTTAGAATATCCAAAATGTTAGTAATAATATAACTAACACAAACTGTATTCGGTTTGTCAAGATATGCTTGTAGATGAAAGTTAGCCTATAGAAAAGTGAAGAAGTAAAGTAAGAAAAGAATATCTAATGATAAGTTTGCGTAGCAAGCACTAAAATATAAGTTAGAATATCCAAAATGTTAGTAATAATATAACTAACACAAACTGTATTCGGTTTGTCAAGATATGCTTGTAGATGAAAGTTAGCCTATAGAAAAGTGAAGAAGTAAAGTAAGAAAAGAATATCTAATGATAAGTTTGCGTAGCAAGCACTAAAATATAAGTTAGAATATCCAAAATGTTAGTAATAATATAACTAACACAAACTGTATTCGGTTTGTCAAGATATGCTTGTAGATGAAAGTTAGCCTATAGAAAAGTGAAGAAGTAAAGTAAGAAAAGAATATCTAATGATAAGTTTGCGTAGCAAGCACTAAAATATAAGTTAGAATATCCAAAATGTTAGTAATAATATAACTAACACAAACTGTATTCGGTTTGTCAAGATATGCTTGTAGATGAAAGTTAGCCTATAGAAAAGTGAAGAAGTAAAGTAAGAAAAGAATATCTAATGATAAGTTTGCGTAGCAAGCACTAAAATATAAGTTAGAATATCCAAAATGTTAGTAATAATATAATAATTACGAATCTGTATTCGGTTTGTCAAGATATGCTTGTAGATGAAAGTTAGCCTATAGAAAAGTGAAGAAGTAAAGTAAGAAAAGAATATCTAATGATAAGTTTGCGTAGCAAGCACTAAAATATAAGTTAGAATATCCAAAATGTTAGTAATAATATAATAATTACGAATCTGTATTCGGTTTGTCAAGATATGCTTGTAGATGAAAGTTAGCCTATAGAAAAGTGAAGAAGTAAAGTAAGAAAAGAATATCTAATGATAAGTTTGCGTAGCAAGCACTAAAATATAAGTTAGAATATCCAAAATGTTAGTAAGAAAAGAATATCTAATGATAAGTTTGCGGTTTGTCAAGATATGCTTGTAGATGAAAGTTAGCCTATAGAAAAGTGAAGAAGTAAAGTAAGAAAAGAATATCTAATGATAAGTTTGCGTAGCAAGCACTAAAATATAAGTTAGAATATCCAAAATGTTAGTAATAATATAACTAACACAAACTGTATTCGGTTTGTCAAGATATGCTTGTAGATGAAAGTTAGCCTATAGAAAAGTGAAGAAGTAAAGTAAGAAAAGAATATCTAATGATAAGTTTGCGTAGCAAGCACTAAAATATAAGTTAGAATATCCAAAATGTTAGTAATAATATAATAATTACGAATCTGTATTCGGTTTGTCAAGATATGCTTGTAGATGAAAGTTAGCCTATAGAAAAGTGAAGAAGTAAAGTAAGAAAAGAATATCTAATGATAAGTTTGCGTAGCAAGCACTAAAATATAAGTTAGAATATCCAAAATGTTAGTAATAATATAACTAACACAAACTGTATTCGGTTTGTCAAGATATGCTTGTAGATGAAAGTTAGCCTATAGAAAAGTGAAGAAGTAAAGTAAGAAAAGAATATCTAATGATAAGTTTGCGTAGCAAGCACTAAAATATAAGTTAGAATATCCAAAATGTTAGTAATAATATAACTAACACAAACTGTATTCGGTTTGTCAAGATATGCTTGTAGATGAAAGTTAGCCTATAGAAAAGTGAAGAAGTAAAGTAAGAAAAGAATATCTAATGATAAGTTTGCGTAGCAAGCACTAAAATATAAGTTAGAATATCCAAAATGTTAGTAATAATATAATAATTACGAATCTGTATTCGGTTTGTCAAGATATGCTTGTAGATGAAAGTTAGCCTATAGAAAAGTGAAGAAGTAAAGTAAGAAAAGAATATCTAATGATAAGTTTGCGTAGCAAGCACTAAAATATAAGTTAGAATATCCAAAATGTTAGTAATAATATAACTAACACAAACTGTATTCGGTTTGTCAAGATATGCTTGTAGATGAAAGTTAGCCTATAGAAAAGTGAAGAAGTAAAGTAAGAAAAGAATATCTAATGATAAGTTTGCGTAGCAAGCACTAAAATATAAGTTAGAATATCCAAAATGTTAGTAATAATATAATAATTACGAATCTGTATTCGGTTTGTCAAGATATGCTTGTAGATGAAAGTTAGCCTATAGAAAAGTGAAGAAGTAAAGTAAGAAAAGAATATCTAATGATAAGTTTGCGTAGCAAGCACTAAAATATAAGTTAGAATATCCAAAATGTTAGTAATAATATAACTAACACAAACTGTATTCGGTTTGTCAAGATATGCTTGTAGATGAAAGTTAGCCTATAGAAAAGTGAAGAAGTAAAGTAAGAAAAGAATATCTAATGATAAGTTTGCGTAGCAAGCACTAAAATATAAGTTAGAATATCCAAAATGTTAGTAATAATATAACTAACACAAACTGTATTCGGTTTGTCAAGATATGCTTGTAGATGAAAGTTAGCCTATAGAAAAGTGAAGAAGTAAAGTAAGAAAAGAATATCTAATGATAAGTTTGCGTAGCAAGCACTAAAATATAAGTTAGAATATCCAAAATGTTAGTAATAATATAACTAACACAAACTGTATTCGGTTTGTCAAGATATGCTTGTAGATGAAAGTTAGCCTATAGAAAAGTGAAGAAGTAAAGTAAGAAAAGAATATCTAATGATAAGTTTGCGTAGCAAGCACTAAAATATAAGTTAGAATATCCAAAATGTTAGTAATAATATAATAATTACGAATCTGTATTCGGTTTGTCAAGATATGCTTGTAGATGAAAGTTAGCCTATAGAAAAGTGAAGAAGTAAAGTAAGAAAAGAATATCTAATGATAAGTTTGCGTAGCAAGCACTAAAATATAAGTTAGAAAAGTGAAGAAGTAAAGTAAGAAAAGAATATCTAATGATAAGTTTGCGTAGCAAGCACTAAAATATAAGTTAGAATATCCAAAATGTTAGTAATAATATAATAATTACGAATCTGTATTCGGTTTGTCAAGATATGCTTGTAGATGAAAGTTAGCCTATAGAAAAGTGAAGAAGTAAAGTAAGAAAAGAATATCTAATGATAAGTTTGCGTAGCAAGCACTAAAATATAAGTTAGAATATCCAAAATGTTAGTAATAATATAACTAACACAAACTGTATTCGGTTTGTCAAGATATGCTTGTAGATGAAAGTTAGCCTATAGAAAAGTGAAGAAGTAAAGTAAGAAAAGAATATCTAATGATAAGTTTGCGTAGCAAGCACTAAAATATAAGTTAGAATATCCAAAATGTTAGTAATAATATAATAATTACGAATCTGTATTCGGTTTGTCAAGATATGCAAAATGTTAGTAATAATATAACTAACACAAACTGTATTCGGTTTGTCAAGATATGCTTGTAGATGAAAGTTAGCCTATAGAAAAGTGAAGAAGTAAAGTAAGAAAAGAATATCTAATGATAAGTTTGCGTAGCAAGCACTAAAATATAAGTTAGAATATCCAAAATGTTAGTAATAATATAATAATTACGAATCTGTATTCGGTTTGTCAAGATATGCTTGTAGATGAAAGTTAGCCTATAGAAAAGTGAAGAAGTAAAGTAAGAAAAGAATATCTAATGATAAGTTTGCGTAGCAAGCACTAAAATATAAGTTAGAATATCCAAAATGTTAGTAATAATATAACTAACACAAACTGTATTCGGTTTGTCAAGATATGCTTGTAGATGAAAGTTAGCCTATAGAAAAGTGAAGAAGTAAAGTAAGAAAAGAATATCTAATGATAAGTTTGCGTAGCAAGCACTAAAATATAAGTTAGAATATCCAAAATGTTAGTAATAATATAACTAACACAAACTGTATTCGGTTTGTCAAGATATGCTTGTAGATGAAAGTTAGCCTATAGAAAAGTGAAGAAGTAAAGTAAGAAAAGAATATCTAATGATAAGTTTGCGTAGCAAGCACTAAAATATAAGTTAGAATATCCAAAATGTTAGTAATAATATAACTAACACAAACTGTATTCGGTTTGTCAAGATATGCTTGTAGATGAAAGTTAGCCTATAGAAAAGTGAAGAAGTAAAGTAAGAAAAGAATATCTAATGATAAGTTTGCGTAGCAAGCACTAAAATATAAGTTAGAATATCCAAAATGTTAGTAATAATATAACTAACACAATCTGTATTCGGTTTGTCAAGATATGCTTGTAGATGAAAGTTAGCCTATAGAAAAGTGAAGAAGTAAAGTAAGAAAAGAATATCTAATGATAAGTTTGCGTAGCAAGCACTAAAGTTAGCCTATAGAAAAGTGAAGAAGTAAAGTAAGAAAAGAATATCTAATGATAAGTTTGCGTAGCAAGCACTAAAATATAAGTTAGAATATCCAAAATGTTAGTAATAATATAATAATTACGAATCTGTATTCGGTTTGTCAAGATATGCTTGTAGATGAAAGTTAGCCTATAGAAAAGTGAAGAAGTAAAGTAAGAAAAGAATATCTAATGATAAGTTTGCGTAGCAAGCACTAAAATATAAGTTAGAATATCCAAAATGTTAGTAATAATATAACTAACACAAACTGTATTCGGTTTGTCAAGATATGCTTGTAGATGAAAGTTAGCCTATAGAAAAGTGAAGAAGTAAAGTAAGAAAAGAATATCTAATGATAAGTTTGCGTAGCAAGCACTAAAATATAAGTTAGAATATCCAAAATGTTAGTAATAATATAATAATTACGAATCTGTATTCGGTTTGTCAAGATATGCTTGTAGATGAAAGTTAGCCTATAGAAAAGTGAAGAAGTAAAGTAAGAAAAGAATATCTAATGATAAGTTTGCGTAGCAAGCACTAAAATATAAGTTAGAATATCCAAAATGTTAGTAATAATATAATAATTACGAATCTGTATTCGGTTTGTCAAGATATGCTTGTAGATGAAAGTTAGCCTATAGAAAAGTGAAGAAGTAAAGTAAGAAAAGAATATCTAATGATAAGTTTGCGTAGCAAGCACTAAAATATAAGTTAGAATATCCAAAATGTTAGTAATAATATAACTAACACAAACTGTATTCGGTTTGTCAAGATATGCTTGTAGATGAAAGTTAGCCTATAGAAAAGTGAAGAAGTAAAGTAAGAAAAGAATATCTAATGATAAGTTTGCGTAGCAAGCACTAAAATATAAGTTAGAATATCCAAAATGTTAGTAATAATATAATAATTACGAATCTGTATTCGGTTTGTCAAGATATGCTTGTAGATGAAAGTTAGCCTATAGAAAAGTGAAGAAGTAAAGTAAGAAAAGAATATCTAATGATAAGTTTGCGTAGCAAGCACTAAAATATAAGTTAGAATATCCAAAATGTTAGTAATAATATAATAATTACGAATCTGTATTCGGTTTGTCAAGATATGCTTGTAGATGAAAGTTAGCCTATAGAAAAGTGAAGAAGTAAAGTAAGAAAAGAATATCTAATGATAAGTTTGCGTAGCAAGCACTAAAATATAAGTTAGAATATCCAAAATGTTAGTAATAATATAACTAACACAAACTGTATTCGGTTTGTCAAGATATGCTTGTAGATGAAAGTTAGCCTATAGAAAAGTGAAGAAGTAAAGTAAGAAAAGAATATCTAATGATAAGTTTGCGTAGCAAGCACTAAAATATAAGTTAGAATATCCAAAATGTTAGTAATAATATAATAATTACGAATCTGTATTCGGTTTGTCAAGATATGCTTGTAGATGAAAGTTAGCCTATAGAAAAGTGAAGAAGTAAAGTAAGAAAAGAATATCTAATGATAAGTTTGCGTAGCAAGCACTAAAATATAAGTTAGAATATCCAAAATGTTAGTAATAATATAACTAACACAAACTGTATTCGGTTTGTCAAGATATGCTTGTAGATGAAAGTTAGCCTATAGAAAAGTGAAGAAGTAAAGTAAGAAAAGAATATCTAATGATAAGTTTGCGTAGCAAGCACTAAAATATAAGTTAGAATATCCAAAATGTTAGTAATAATATAATAATTACGAATCTGTATTCGGTTTGTCAAGATATGCTTGTAGATGAAAGTTAGCCTATAGAAAAGTGAAGAAGTAAAGTAAGAAAAGAATATCTAATGATAAGTTTGCGTAGCAAGCACTAAAATATAAGTTAGAATATCCAAAATGTTAGTAATAATATAACTAACACAAACTGTATTCGGTTTGTCAAGATATGCTTGTAGATGAAAGTTAGCCTATAGAAAAGTGAAGAAGTAAAGTAAGAAAAGAATATCTAATGATAAGTTTGCGTAGCAAGCACTAAAATATAAGTTAGAATATCCAAAATGTTAGTAATAATATAATAATTACGAATCTGTATTCGGTTTGTCAAGATATGCTTGTAGATGAAAGTTAGCCTATAGAAAAGTGAAGAAGTAAAGTAAGAAAAGAATATCTAATGATAAGTTTGCGTAGCAAGCACTAAAATATAAGTTAGAATATCCAAAATGTTAGTAATAATATAACTAACACAAACTGTATTCGGTTTGTCAAGATATGCTTGTAGATGAAAGTTAGCCTATAGAAAAGTGAAGAAGTAAAGTAAGAAAAGAATATCTAATGATAAGTTTGCGTAGCAAGCACTAAAATATAAGTTAGAATATCCAAAATGTTAGTAATAATATAATAATTACGAATCTGTATTCGGTTTGTCAAGATATGCTTGTAGATGAAAGTTAGCCTATAGAAAAGTGAAGAAGTAAAGTAAGAAAAGAATATCTAATGATAAGTTTGCGTAGCAAGCACTAAAATATAAGTTAGAATATCCAAAATGTTAGTAATAATATAACTAACACAAACTGTATTCGGTTTGTCAAGATATGCTTGTAGATGAAAGTTAGCCTATAGAAAAGTGAAGAAGTAAAGTAAGAAAAGAATATCTAATGATAAGTTTGCGTAGCAAGCACTAAAATATAAGTTAGAATATCCAAAATGTTAGTAATAATATAACTAACACAAACTGTATTCGGTTTGTCAAGATATGCTTGTAGATGAAAGTTAGCCTATAGAAAAGTGAAGAAGTAAAGTAAGAAAAGAATATCTAATGATAAGTTTGCGTAGCAAGCACTAAAATATAAGTTAGAATATCCAAAATGTTAGTAATAATATAATAATTACGAATCTGTATTCGGTTTGTCAAGATATGCTTGTAGATGAAAGTTAGCCTATAGAAAAGTGAAGAAGTAAAGTAAGAAAAGAATATCTAATGATAAGTTTGCGTAGCAAGCACTAAAATATAAGTTAGAATATCCAAAATGTTAGTAATAATATAATAATTACGAATCTGTATTCGGTTTGTCAAGATATGCTTGTAGATGAAAGTTAGCCTATAGAAAAGTGAAGAAGTAAAGTAAGAAAAGAATATCTAATGATAAGTTTGCGTAGCAAGCACTAAAATATAAGTTAGAATATCCAAAATGTTAGTAATAATATAACTAACACAAACTGTATTCGGTTTGTCAAGATATGCTTGTAGATGAAAGTTAGCCTATAGAAAAGTGAAGAAGTAAAGTAAGAAAAGAATATCTAATGATAAGTTTGCGTAGCAAGCACTAAAATATAAGTTAGAATATCCAAAATGTTAGTAATAATATAATAATTACGAATCTGTATTCGGTTTGTCAAGATATGCTTGTAGATGAAAGTTAGCCTATAGAAAAGTGAAGAAGTAAAGTAAGAAAAGAATATCTAATGATAAGTTTGCGTAGCAAGCACTAAAATATAAGTTAGAATATCCAAAATGTTAGTAATAATATAACTAACACAAACTGTATTCGGTTTGTCAAGATATGCTTGTAGATGAAAGTTAGCCTATAGAAAAGTGAAGAAGTAAAGTAAGAAAAGAATATCTAATGATAAGTTTGCGTAGCAAGCACTAAAATATAAGTTAGAATATCCAAAATGTTAGTAATAATATAATAATTACGAATCTGTATTCGGTTTGTCAAGATATGCTTGTAGATGAAAGTTAGCCTATAGAAAAGTGAAGAAGTAAAGTAAGAAAAGAATATCTAATGATAAGTTTGCGTAGCAAGCACTAAAATATAAGTTAGAATATCCAAAATGTTAGTAATAATATAATAATTACGAATCTGTATTCGGTTTGTCAAGATATGCTTGTAGATGAAAGTTAGCCTATAGAAAAGTGAAGAAGTAAAGTAAGAAAAGAATATCTAATGATAAGTTTGCGTAGCAAGCACTAAAATATAAGTTAGAATATCCAAAATGTTAGTAATAATATAATAATTACGAATCTGTATTCGGTTTGTCAAGATATGCTTGTAGATGAAAGTTAGCCTATAGAAAAGTGAAGAAGTAAAGTAAGAAAAGAATATCTAATGATAAGTTTGCGTAGCAAGCACTAAAATATAAGTTAGAATATCCAAAATGTTAGTAATAATATAACTAACACAAACTGTATTCGGTTTGTCAAGATATGCTTGTAGATGAAAGTTAGCCTATAGAAAAGTGAAGAAGTAAAGTAAGAAAAGAATATCTAATGATAAGTTTGCGTAGCAAGCACTAAAATATAAGTTAGAATATCCAAAATGTTAGTAATAATATAATAATTACGAATCTGTATTCGGTTTGTCAAGATATGCTTGTAGATGAAAGTTAGCCTATAGAAAAGTGAAGAAGTAAAGTAAGAAAAGAATATCTAATGATAAGTTTGCGTAGCAAGCACTAAAATATAAGTTAGAATATCCAAAATGTTAGTAATAATATAACTAACACAAACTGTATTCGGTTTGTCAAGATATGCTTGTAGATGAAAGTTAGCCTATAGAAAAGTGAAGAAGTAAAGTAAGAAAAGAATATCTAATGATAAGTTTGCGTAGCAAGCACTAAAATATAAGTTAGAATATCCAAAATGTTAGTAATAATATAATAATTACGAATCTGTATTCGGTTTGTCAAGATATGCTTGTAGATGAAAGTTAGCCTATAGAAAAGTGAAGAAGTAAAGTAAGAAAAGAATATCTAATGATAAGTTTGCGTAGCAAGCACTAAAATATAAGTTAGAATATCCAAAATGTTAGTAATAATATAATAATTACGAATCTGTATTCGGTTTGTCAAGATATGCTTGTAGATGAAAGTTAGCCTATAGAAAAGTGAAGAAGTAAAGTAAGAAAAGAATATCTAATGATAAGTTTGCGTAGCAAGCACTAAAATATAAGTTAGAATATCCAAAATGTTAGTAATAATATAACTAACACAAACTGTATTCGGTTTGTCAAGATATGCTTGTAGATGAAAGTTAGCCTATAGAAAAGTGAAGAAGTAAAGTAAGAAAAGAATATCTAATGATAAGTTTGCGTAGCAAGCACTAAAATATAAGTTAGAATATCCAAAATGTTAGTAATAATATAACTAACACAAACTGTATTCGGTTTGTCAAGATATGCTTGTAGATGAAAGTTAGCCTATAGAAAAGTGAAGAAGTAAAGTAAGAAAAGAATATCTAATGATAAGTTTGCGTAGCAAGCACTAAAATATAAGTTAGAATATCCAAAATGTTAGTAATAATATAACTAACACAAACTGTATTCGGTTTGTCAAGATATGCTTGTAGATGAAAGTTAGCCTATAGAAAAGTGAAGAAGTAAAGTAAGAAAAGAATATCTAATGATAAGTTTGCGTAGCAAGCACTAAAATATAAGTTAGAATATCCAAAATGTTAGTAATAATATAATAATTACGAATCTGTATTCGGTTTGTCAAGATATGCTTGTAGATGAAAGTTAGCCTATAGAAAAGTGAAGAAGTAAAGTAAGAAAAGAATATCTAATGATAAGTTTGCGTAGCAAGCACTAAAATATAAGTTAGAATATCCAAAATGTTAGTAATAATATAATAATTACGAATCTGTATTCGGTTTGTCAAGATATGCTTGTAGATGAAAGTTAGCCTATAGAAAAGTGAAGAAGTAAAGTAAGAAAAGAATATCTAATGATAAGTTTGCGTAGCAAGCACTAAAATATAAGTTAGAATATCCAAAATGTTAGTAATAATATAACTAACACAAACTGTATTCGGTTTGTCAAGATATGCTTGTAGATGAAAGTTAGCCTATAGAAAAGTGAAGAAGTAAAGTAAGAAAAGAATATCTAATGATAAGTTTGCGTAGCAAGCACTAAAATATAAGTTAGAATATCCAAAATGTTAGTAATAATATAACTAACACAAACTGTATTCGGTTTGTCAAGATATGCTTGTAGATGAAAGTTAGCCTATAGAAAAGTGAAGAAGTAAAGTAAGAAAAGAATATCTAATGATAAGTTTGCGTAGCAAGCACTAAAATATAAGTTAGAATATCCAAAATGTTAGTAATAATATAACTAACACAAACTGTATTCGGTTTGTCAAGATATGCTTGTAGATGAAAGTTAGCCTATAGAAAAGTGAAGAAGTAAAGTAAGAAAAGAATATCTAATGATAAGTTTGCGTAGCAAGCACTAAAATATAAGTTAGAATATCCAAAATGTTAGTAATAATATAATAATTACGAATCTGTATTCGGTTTGTCAAGATATGCTTGTAGATGAAAGTTAGCCTATAGAAAAGTGAAGAAGTAAAGTAAGAAAAGAATATCTAATGATAAGTTTGCGTAGCAAGCACTAAAATATAAGTTAGAATATCCAAAATGTTAGTAATAATATAACTAACACAAACTGTATTCGGTTTGTCAAGATATGCTTGTAGATGAAAGTTAGCCTATAGAAAAGTGAAGAAGTAAAGTAAGAAAAGAATATCTAATGATAAGTTTGCGTAGCAAGCACTAAAATATAAGTTAGAATATCCAAAATGTTAGTAATAATATAACTAACACAAACTGTATTCGGTTTGTCAAGATATGCTTGTAGATGAAAGTTAGCCTATAGAAAAGTGAAGAAGTAAAGTAAGAAAAGAATATCTAATGATAAGTTTGCGTAGCAAGCACTAAAATATAAGTTAGAATATCCAAAATGTTAGTAATAATATAACTAACACAAACTGTATTCGGTTTGTCAAGATATGCTTGTAGATGAAAGTTAGCCTATAGAAAAGTGAAGAAGTAAAGTAAGAAAAGAATATCTAATGATAAGTTTGCGTAGCAAGCACTAAAATATAAGTTAGAATATCCAAAATGTTAGTAATAATATAATAATTACGAATCTGTATTCGGTTTGTCAAGATATGCTTGTAGATGAAAGTTAGCCTATAGAAAAGTGAAGAAGTAAAGTAAGAAAAGAATATCTAATGATAAGTTTGCGTAGCAAGCACTAAAATATAAGTTAGAATATCCAAAATGTTAGTAATAATATAACTAACACAAACTGTATTCGGTTTGTCAAGATATGCTTGTAGATGAAAGTTAGCCTATAGAAAAGTGAAGAAGTAAAGTAAGAAAAGAATATCTAATGATAAGTTTGCGTAGCAAGCACTAAAATATAAGTTAGAATATCCAAAATGTTAGTAATAATATAATAATTACGAATCTGTATTCGGTTTGTCAAGATATGCTTGTAGATGAAAGTTAGCCTATAGAAAAGTGAAGAAGTAAAGTAAGAAAAGAATATCTAATGATAAGTTTGCGTAGCAAGCACTAAAATATAAGTTAGAATATCCAAAATGTTAGTAATAATATAATAATTACGAATCTGTATTCGGTTTGTCAAGATATGCTTGTAGATGAAAGTTAGCCTATAGAAAAGTGAAGAAGTAAAGTAAGAAAAGAATATCTAATGATAAGTTTGCGTAGCAAGCACTAAAATATAAGTTAGAATATCCAAAATGTTAGTAATAATATAACTAACACAAACTGTATTCGGTTTGTCAAGATATGCTTGTAGATGAAAGTTAGCCTATAGAAAAGTGAAGAAGTAAAGTAAGAAAAGAATATCTAATGATAAGTTTGCGTAGCAAGCACTAAAATATAAGTTAGAATATCCAAAATGTTAGTAATAATATAATAATTACGAATCTGTATTCGGTTTGTCAAGATATGCTTGTAGATGAAAGTTAGCCTATAGAAAAGTGAAGAAGTAAAGTAAGAAAAGAATATCTAATGATAAGTTTGCGTAGCAAGCACTAAAATATAAGTTAGAATATCCAAAATGTTAGTAATAATATAATAATTACGAATCTGTATTCGGTTTGTCAAGATATGCTTGTAGATGAAAGTTAGCCTATAGAAAAGTGAAGAAGTAAAGTAAGAAAAGAATATCTAATGATAAGTTTGCGTAGCAAGCACTAAAATATAAGTTAGAATATCCAAAATGTTAGTAATAATATAACTAACACAAACTGTATTCGGTTTGTCAAGATATGCTTGTAGATGAAAGTTAGCCTATAGAAAAGTGAAGAAGTAAAGTAAGAAAAGAATATCTAATGATAAGTTTGCGTAGCAAGCACTAAAATATAAGTTAGAATATCCAAAATGTTAGTAATAATATAACTAACACAAACTGTATTCGGTTTGTCAAGATATGCTTGTAGATGAAAGTTAGCCTATAGAAAAGTGAAGAAGTAAAGTAAGAAAAGAATATCTAATGATAAGTTTGCGTAGCAAGCACTAAAATATAAGTTAGAATATCCAAAATGTTAGTAATAATATAATAATTACGAATCTGTATTCGGTTTGTCAAGATATGCTTGTAGATGAAAGTTAGCCTATAGAAAAGTGAAGAAGTAAAGTAAGAAAAGAATATCTAATGATAAGTTTGCGTAGCAAGCACTAAAATATAAGTTAGAATATCCAAAATGTTAGTAATAATATAATAATTACGAATCTGTATTCGGTTTGTCAAGATATGCTTGTAGATGAAAGTTAGCCTATAGAAAAGTGAAGAAGTAAAGTAAGAAAAGAATATCTAATGATAAGTTTGCGTAGCAAGCACTAAAATATAAGTTAGAATATCCAAAATGTTAGTAATAATATAACTAACACAAACTGTATTCGGTTTGTCAAGATATGCTTGTAGATGAAAGTTAGCCTATAGAAAAGTGAAGAAGTAAAGTAAGAAAAGAATATCTAATGATAAGTTTGCGTAGCAAGCACTAAAATATAAGTTAGAATATCCAAAATGTTAGTAATAATATAACTAACACAAACTGTATTCGGTTTGTCAAGATATGCTTGTAGATGAAAGTTAGCCTATAGAAAAGTGAAGAAGTAAAGTAAGAAAAGAATATCTAATGATAAGTTTGCGTAGCAAGCACTAAAATATAAGTTAGAATATCCAAAATGTTAGTAATAATATAATAATTACGAATCTGTATTCGGTTTGTCAAGATATGCTTGTAGATGAAAGTTAGCCTATAGAAAAGTGAAGAAGTAAAGTAAGAAAAGAATATCTAATGATAAGTTTGCGTAGCAAGCACTAAAATATAAGTTAGAATATCCAAAATGTTAGTAATAATATAATAATTACGAATCTGTATTCGGTTTGTCAAGATATGCTTGTAGATGAAAGTTAGCCTATAGAAAAGTGAAGAAGTAAAGTAAGAAAAGAATATCTAATGATAAGTTTGCGTAGCAAGCACTAAAATATAAGTTAGAATATCCAAAATGTTAGTAATAATATAACTAACACAAACTGTATTCGGTTTGTCAAGATATGCTTGTAGATGAAAGTTAGCCTATAGAAAAGTGAAGAAGTAAAGTAAGAAAAGAATATCTAATGATAAGTTTGCGTAGCAAGCACTAAAATATAAGTTAGAATATCCAAAATGTTAGTAATAATATAACTAACACAAACTGTATTCGGTTTGTCAAGATATGCTTGTAGATGAAAGTTAGCCTATAGAAAAGTGAAGAAGTAAAGTAAGAAAAGAATATCTAATGATAAGTTTGCGTAGCAAGCACTAAAATATAAGTTAGAATATCCAAAATGTTAGTAATAATATAATAATTACGAATCTGTATTCGGTTTGTCAAGATATGCTTGTAGATGAAAGTTAGCCTATAGAAAAGTGAAGAAGTAAAGTAAGAAAAGAATATCTAATGATAAGTTTGCGTAGCAAGCACTAAAATATAAGTTAGAATATCCAAAATGTTAGTAATAATATAATAATTACGAATCTGTATTCGGTTTGTCAAGATATGCTTGTAGATGAAAGTTAGCCTATAGAAAAGTGAAGAAGTAAAGTAAGAAAAGAATATCTAATGATAAGTTTGCGTAGCAAGCACTAAAATATAAGTTAGAATATCCAAAATGTTAGTAATAATATAACTAACACAAACTGTATTCGGTTTGTCAAGATATGCTTGTAGATGAAAGTTAGCCTATAGAAAAGTGAAGAAGTAAAGTAAGAAAAGAATATCTAATGATAAGTTTGCGTAGCAAGCACTAAAATATAAGTTAGAATATCCAAAATGTTAGTAATAATATAATAATTACGAATCTGTATTCGGTTTGTCAAGATATGCTTGTAGATGAAAGTTAGCCTATAGAAAAGTGAAGAAGTAAAGTAAGAAAAGAATATCTAATGATAAGTTTGCGTAGCAAGCACTAAAATATAAGTTAGAATATCCAAAATGTTAGTAATAATATAACTAACACAAACTGTATTCGGTTTGTCAAGATATGCTTGTAGATGAAAGTTAGCCTATAGAAAAGTGAAGAAGTAAAGTAAGAAAAGAATATCTAATGATAAGTTTGCGTAGCAAGCACTAAAATATAAGTTAGAATATCCAAAATGTTAGTAATAATATAACTAACACAAACTGTATTCGGTTTGTCAAGATATGCTTGTAGATGAAAGTTAGCCTATAGAAAAGTGAAGAAGTAAAGTAAGAAAAGAATATCTAATGATAAGTTTGCGTAGCAAGCACTAAAATATAAGTTAGAATATCCAAAATGTTAGTAATAATATAATAATTACGAATCTGTATTCGGTTTGTCAAGATATGCTTGTAGATGAAAGTTAGCCTATAGAAAAGTGAAGAAGTAAAGTAAGAAAAGAATATCTAATGATAAGTTTGCGTAGCAAGCACTAAAATATAAGTTAGAATATCCAAAATGTTAGTAATAATATAATAATTACGAATCTGTATTCGGTTTGTCAAGATATGCTTGTAGATGAAAGTTAGCCTATAGAAAAGTGAAGAAGTAAAGTAAGAAAAGAATATCTAATGATAAGTTTGCGTAGCAAGCACTAAAATATAAGTTAGAATATCCAAAATGTTAGTAATAATATAACTAACACAAACTGTATTCGGTTTGTCAAGATATGCTTGTAGATGAAAGTTAGCCTATAGAAAAGTGAAGAAGTAAAGTAAGAAAAGAATATCTAATGATAAGTTTGCGTAGCAAGCACTAAAATATAAGTTAGAATATCCAAAATGTTAGTAATAATATAATAATTACGAATCTGTATTCGGTTTGTCAAGATATGCTTGTAGATGAAAGTTAGCCTATAGAAAAGTGAAGAAGTAAAGTAAGAAAAGAATATCTAATGATAAGTTTGCGTAGCAAGCACTAAAATATAAGTTAGAATATCCAAAATGTTAGTAATAATATAACTAACACAAACTGTATTCGGTTTGTCAAGATATGCTTGTAGATGAAAGTTAGCCTATAGAAAAGTGAAGAAGTAAAGTAAGAAAAGAATATCTAATGATAAGTTTGCGTAGCAAGCACTAAAATATAAGTTAGAATATCCAAAATGTTAGTAATAATATAATAATTACGAATCTGTATTCGGTTTGTCAAGATATGCTTGTAGATGAAAGTTAGCCTATAGAAAAGTGAAGAAGTAAAGTAAGAAAAGAATATCTAATGATAAGTTTGCGTAGCAAGCACTAAAATATAAGTTAGAATATCCAAAATGTTAGTAATAATATAATAATTACGAATCTGTATTCGGTTTGTCAAGATATGCTTGTAGATGAAAGTTAGCCTATAGAAAAGTGAAGAAGTAAAGTAAGAAAAGAATATCTAATGATAAGTTTGCGTAGCAAGCACTAAAATATAAGTTAGAATATCCAAAATGTTAGTAATAATATAACTAACACAAACTGTATTCGGTTTGTCAAGATATGCTTGTAGATGAAAGTTAGCCTATAGAAAAGTGAAGAAGTAAAGTAAGAAAAGAATATCTAATGATAAGTTTGCGTAGCAAGCACTAAAATATAAGTTAGAATATCCAAAATGTTAGTAATAATATAACTAACACAAACTGTATTCGGTTTGTCAAGATATGCTTGTAGATGAAAGTTAGCCTATAGAAAAGTGAAGAAGTAAAGTAAGAAAAGAATATCTAATGATAAGTTTGCGTAGCAAGCACTAAAATATAAGTTAGAATATCCAAAATGTTAGTAATAATATAATAATTACGAATCTGTATTCGGTTTGTCAAGATATGCTTGTAGATGAAAGTTAGCCTATAGAAAAGTGAAGAAGTAAAGTAAGAAAAGAATATCTAATGATAAGTTTGCGTAGCAAGCACTAAAATATAAGTTAGAATATCCAAAATGTTAGTAATAATATAACTAACACAAACTGTATTCGGTTTGTCAAGATATGCTTGTAGATGAAAGTTAGCCTATAGAAAAGTGAAGAAGTAAAGTAAGAAAAGAATATCTAATGATAAGTTTGCGTAGCAAGCACTAAAATATAAGTTAGAATATCCAAAATGTTAGTAATAATATAATAATTACGAATCTGTATTCGGTTTGTCAAGATATGCTTGTAGATGAAAGTTAGCCTATAGAAAAGTGAAGAAGTAAAGTAAGAAAAGAATATCTAATGATAAGTTTGCGTAGCAAGCACTAAAATATAAGTTAGAATATCCAAAATGTTAGTAATAATATAATAATTACGAATCTGTATTCGGTTTGTCAAGATATGCTTGTAGATGAAAGTTAGCCTATAGAAAAGTGAAGAAGTAAAGTAAGAAAAGAATATCTAA
>CAMPDV010006040.1:0-21764 GCA_946699065.1 Loxodes magnus | reverse complement strand
GAAATTCATCTTCTTTTCTTACTTTACTTCTTCACTTTTCAAAATACTTATTTCTTCTCAAAGCATACTCCTTAAAACTGAAATTCTATCTTCTTTTCTTACTTTACTTCTTCACTTTTCAAAATACTTATTACTTCTCAAAGCATACTCCTTAAAACTGAAATTCTATCTTCTTTTCTTACTTTACTTCTTCACTTTTCAAAATACTTATTACTTCTCAAAGCATACTCCTTAAAACTGAAATTCATCTTCTTTTCTTACTTTACTTCTTCACTTTTCAAAATACTTATTACTTCTCAAAGCATACTCCTTAAAACTGAATTTATCTTCTTTTCTTACTTTACTTCTTCACTTTTCAAAATACTTATTACTTCTCAAAGCATACTCCTTAAAACTGAAATTCATCTTCTTTTCTTACTTTACTTCTTCACTTTTCAAAATACTTATTACTTCTCAAAGCATACTCCTTAAAACTGAATTTATCTTCTTTTCTTACTTTACTTCTTCACTTTTCGAAGCATTTATTACTTCTCAAAGCATACTCCTTAAAACTGAAATTCATCTTCTTTTCTTACTTTACTTCTTCACTTTTCAAAATACTTATTACTTCTCAAAGCATACTCCTTAAAACTGAAATTCATCTTCTTTTCTTACTTTACTTCTTCACTTTTCAAAATACTTATTACTTCTCAAAGCATACTCCTTAAAACTGAAATTCTATCTTCTTTTCTTACTTTACTTCTTCACTTTTCTAAATACTTATTACTTCTCAAAGCATACTCCTTAAAACTGAAATTCATCTTCTTTTCTTACTTTACTTCTTCACTTTTCAAAATACTTATTACTTCTCAAAGCATACTCCTTAAAACTGAAATTATATCTTCTTTTCTTAATTTACTTCCTCACTTTTCAAAATACTTATTTCTTCTCAAAGCATACTCCTTAAAACTGAAATTCATCTTCTTTTCTTACTTTACTTATTCACTTTTCAAAATACTTATTACTTCTCAAAGCATACTCCTTAAAACTGAAATTCTATCTTCTTTTCTTACTTTACTTCTTCACTTTTCAAAATACTTATTACTTCTCAAAGCATACTCCTTAAAACTGAATTTATCTTCTTTTCTTACTTTACTTATTCACTTTTCAAAATTTTATTACTTCTCAAAGCATACTCCTTAAAACTGAAATTCATCTTCTTTTCTTACTTTACTTCTTCACTTTTCAAAATACTTATTACTTCTCAAAGCATACTCCTTAAAACTGAAATTCTATCTTCTTTTCTTACTTTACTTCTTCACTTTTCAAAATACTTATTACTTCTCAAAGCATACTCCTTAAAACTGAATTTATCTTCTTTTCTTACTTTACTTCTTCACTTTTCAAAATTTTATTACTTCTCAAAGCATACTCCTTAAAACTGAAATTCATCTTCTTTTCTTACTTTACTTCTTCACTTTTCAAAATTTTATTACTTCTCAAAGCATACTCCTTAAAACTGAAATTCTATCTTCTTTTCTTACTTTACTTCTTCACTTTTCAAAATACTTATTACTTCTCAAAGCATACTCCTTAAAACTGAAATTCATCTTCTTTTCTTACTTTACTTCTTCACTTTTCAAAATACTTATTACTTCTCAAAGCATACTCCTTAAAACTGAAATTCTATCTTCTTTTCTTACTTTACTTCTTCACTTTTCAAAATACTTATTACTTCTCAAAGCATACTCCTTAAAACTGAAATTCATCTTCTTTTCTTACTTTACTTCTTCACTTTTCGAAGCATTTATTACTTCTCAAAGCATACTCCTTAAAACTGAAATTATCTTCTTTTCTTACTTTACTTCTTCACTTTTCGAAGCATTTATTACTTCTCAAAGCATACTCCTTAAAACTGAAATTCTATCTTCTTTTCTTACTTTACTTCTTCACTTTTCAAAATACTTATTACTTCTCAAAGCATACTCTTTAAAACTGAAATTCTATCTTCTTTTCTTACTTTACTTATTCACTTTTCAAAATTTTATTACTTCTCAAAGCATACTCCTTAAAACTGAAATTCTATCTTCTTTTCTTACTTTACTTCTTCACTTTTCAAAATACTTATTACTTCTCAAAGCATACTCCTTAAAACTGAAATTCATCTTCTTTTCTTACTTTACTTCTTCACTTTTCAAAATACTTATTTCTTCTCAAAGCATACTCCTTAAAACTGAAATTCATCTTCTTTTCTTACTTTACTTCTTCACTTTTCAAAATACTTATTTCTTCTCAAAGCATACTCCTTAAAACTGAAATTCTATCTTCTTTTCTTACTTTACTTCTTCACTTTTCAAAATACTTATTACTTCTCAAAGCATACTCCTTAAAACTGAAATTCTATCTTCTTTTCTTACTTTACTTCTTCACTTTTCAAAATACTTATTACTTCTCAAAGCATACTCCTTAAAACTGAAATTCATCTTCTTTTCTTACTTTACTTCTTCACTTTTCAAAATACTTATTACTTCTCAAAGCATACTCCTTAAAACTGAATTTATCTTCTTTTCTTACTTTACTTCTTCACTTTTCAAAATACTTATTACTTCTCAAAGCATACTCCTTAAAACTGAAATTCATCTTCTTTTCTTACTTTACTTCTTCACTTTTCAAAATACTTATTACTTCTCAAAGCATACTCCTTAAAACTGAATTTATCTTCTTTTCTTACTTTACTTCTTCACTTTTCGAAGCATTTATTACTTCTCAAAGCATACTCCTTAAAACTGAAATTCATCTTCTTTTCTTACTTTACTTCTTCACTTTTCAAAATACTTATTACTTCTCAAAGCATACTCCTTAAAACTGAAATTCATCTTCTTTTCTTACTTTACTTCTTCACTTTTCAAAATACTTATTACTTCTCAAAGCATACTCCTTAAAACTGAAATTCTATCTTCTTTTCTTACTTTACTTCTTCACTTTTCTAAATACTTATTACTTCTCAAAGCATACTCCTTAAAACTGAAATTCATCTTCTTTTCTTACTTTACTTCTTCACTTTTCAAAATACTTATTACTTCTCAAAGCATACTCCTTAAAACTGAAATTATATCTTCTTTTCTTAATTTACTTCTTCACTTTTCAAAATACTTATTACTTCTCAAAGCATACTCCTTAAAACTGAATTTATCTTCTTTTCTTACTTTACTTCTTCACTTTTCAAAATACTTATTACTTCTCAAAGCATACTCCTTAAAACTGAAATTCTATCTTCTTTTCTTACTTTACTTCTTCACTTTTCAAAATACTTATTACTTCTCAAAGCATACTCCTTAAAACTGAAATTCATCTTCTTTTCTTACTTTACTTCTTCACTTTTCAAAATACTTATTACTTCTCAAAGCATACTCTTTAAAACTGAAATTCTATCTTCTTTTCTTACTTTACTTCTTCACTTTTCAAAATTTTATTACTTCTCAAAGCATACTCCTTAAAACTGAAATTCTATCTTCTTTTCTTACTTTACTTCTTCACTTTTCAAAATACTTATTACTTCTCAAAGCATACTCCTTAAAACTGAATTTATCTTCTTTTCTTACTTTACTTATTCACTTTTCAAAATTTTATTACTTCTCAAAGCATACTCCTTAAAACTGAATTTATCTTCTTTTCTTACTTTACTTATTCACTTTTCTAAATACTTATTACTTCTCAAAGCATACTCCTTAAAACTGAAATTCTATCTTCTTTTCTTACTTTACTTCTTCACTTTTCAAAATACTTATTACTTCTCAAAGCATACTCCTTAAAACTGAAATTCATCTTCTTTTGTTACTTTACTTATTCACTTTTCAAAATACTTATTACTTCTCAAAGCATACTCCTTAAAACTGAAATTCATCTTCTTTTCTTACTTTACTTCTTCACTTTTCTAAATACTTATTACTTCTCAAAGCATACTCCTTAAAACTGAAATTCATCTTCTTTTCTTACTTTACTTCTTCACTTTTCAAAATACTTATTACTTCTCAAAGCATACTCCTTAAAACTGAAATTCATCTTCTTTTCTTACTTTACTTCTTCACTTTTCAAAATACTTATTACTTCTCAAAGCATACTCCTTAAAACTGAAATTCTATCTTCTTTTCTTACTTTACTTCTTCACTTTTCAAAATACTTATTACTTCTCAAAGCATACTCCTTAAAACTGAAATTCATCTTCTTTTCTTACTTTACTTCTTCACTTTTCAAAATACTTATTACTTCTCAAAGCATACTCCTTAAAACTGAAATTCATCTTCTTTTCTTACTTTACTTCTTCACTTTTCAAAATACTTATTACTTCTCAAAGCATACTCCTTAAAACTGAAATTCTATCTTCTTTTCTTACTTTACTTCTTCACTTTTCAAAATACTTATTACTTCTCAAAGCATACTCCTTAAAACTGAAATTCATCTTCTTTTCTTACTTTACTTCTTCACTTTTCGAAGCATTTATTACTTCTCAAAGCATACTCCTTAAAACTGAAATTATCTTCTTTTCTTACTTTACTTCTTCACTTTTCAAAATACTTATTACTTCTCAAAGCATACTCCTTAAAACTGAAATTCATCTTCTTTTCTTACTTTACTTCTTCACTTTTCAAAATACTTATTACTTCTCAAAGCATACTCTTTAAAACTGAAATTCATCTTCTTTTCTTACTTTACTTCTTCACTTTTCAAAATTTTATTACTTCTCAAAGCATACTCCTTAAAACTGAAATTCTATCTTCTTTTCTTACTTTACTTCTTCACTTTTCAAAATACTTATTACTTCTCAAAGCATACTCCTTAAAACTGAATTTATCTTCTTTTCTTACTTTACTTATTCACTTTTCAAAATTTTATTACTTCTCAAAGCATACTCCTTAAAACTGAATTTATCTTCTTTTCTTACTTTACTTATTCACTTTTCTAAATACTTATTACTTCTCAAAGCATACTCTTTAAAACTGAAATTCTATCTTCTTTTCTTACTTTACTTCTTCACTTTTCAAAATACTTATTACTTCTCAAAGCATACTCCTTAAAACTGAAATTCATCTTCTTTTGTTACTTTACTTATTCACTTTTCAAAATACTTATTACTTCTCAAAGCATACTCCTTAAAACTGAAATTCATCTTCTTTTCTTACTTTACTTCTTCACTTTTCTAAATACTTATTACTTCTCAAAGCATACTCCTTAAAACTGAAATTCATCTTCTTTTCTTACTTTACTTCTTCACTTTTCAAAATACTTATTACTTCTCAAAGCATACTCCTTAAAACTGAAATTCTATCTTCTTTTCTTACTTTACTTCTTCACTTTTCAAAATACTTATTACTTCTCAAAGCATACTCCTTAAAACTGAAATTCTATCTTCTTTTCTTACTTTACTTATTCACTTTTCAAAATACTTATTACTTCTCAAAGCATACTCCTTAAAACTGAAATTCATCTTCTTTTCTTACTTTACTTCTTCACTTTTCAAAATACTTATTACTTCTCAAAGCATACTCCTTAAAACTGAAATTCATCTTCTTTTCTTACTTTACTTCTTCACTTTTCGAAGCATTTATTACTTCTCAAAGCATACTCCTTAAAACTGAAATTCATCTTCTTTTCTTACTTTACTTCTTCACTTTTCAAAATACTTATTACTTCTCAAAGCATACTCCTTAAAACTGAAATTCATCTTCTTTTCTTACTTTACTTCTTCACTTTTCAAAATACTTATTACTTCTCAAAGCATACTCCTTAAAACTGAAATTCTATCTTCTTTTCTTACTTTACTTCTTCACTTTTCAAAATACTTATTACTTCTCAAAGCATACTCCTTAAAACTGAAATTCATCTTCTTTTCTTACTTTACTTCTTCACTTTTCAAAATACTTATTACTTCTCAAAGCATACTCCTTAAAACTGAAATTCATCTTCTTTTCTTACTTTACTTCTTCACTTTTCGAAGCATTTATTACTTCTCAAAGCATACTCCTTAAAACTGAATTTATCTTCTTTTCTTACTTTACTTATTCACTTTTCAAAATACTTATTACTTCTCAAAGCATACTCCTTAAAACTGAAATTCATCTTCTTTTCTTACTTTACTTCTTCACTTTTCAAAATACTTATTACTTCTCAAAGCATACTCCTTAAAACTGAATTTATCTTCTTTTCTTACTTTACTTCTTCACTTTTCTAAATACTTATTACTTCTTAAAGCATACTCCTTAAAACTGAAATTCTATCTTCTTTTCTTACTTTACTTCTTCACTTTTCAAAATACTTATTACTTCTCAAAGCATACTCCTTAAAACTGAAATTCTATCTTCTTTTCTTACTTTACTTATTCACTTTTCAAAATTTTATTACTTCTCAAAGCATACTCCTTAAAACTGAAATTCATCTTCTTTTCTTACTTTACTTCTTCACTTTTCAAAATACTTATTACTTCTCAAAGCATACTCCTTAAAACTGAATTTATCTTCTTTTCTTACTTTACTTCTTCACTTTTCAAAATACTTATTTCTTCTCAAAGCATACTCCTTAAAACTGAAATTCATCTTCTTTTCTTACTTTACTTCTTCACTTTTCAAAATACTTATTTCTTCTCAAAGCATACTCCTTAAAACTGAAATTCATCTTCTTTTCTTACTTTACTTCTTCACTTTTCAAAATACTTATTACTTCTCAAAGCATACTCCTTAAAACTGAAATTCATCTTCTTTTGTTACTTTACTTATTCACTTTTCAAATACTTATTACTTCTCAAAGCATACTCCTTAAAACTGAAATTCTATCTTCTTTTCTTACTTTACTTCTTCACTTTTCAAAATACTTATTTCTTCTCAAAGCATACTCCTTAAAACTGAAATTCATCTTCTTTTCTTACTTTACTTATTCACTTTTCAAAATACTTATTTCTTCTCAAAGCATACTCCTTAAAACTGAATTTATCTTCTTTTCTTACTTTACTTATTCACTTTTCAAAATACTTATTACTTCTCAAAGCATACTCCTTAAAACTGAAATTCATCTTCTTTTCTTACTTTACTTCTTCACTTTTCAAAATACTTATTACTTCTCAAAGCATACTCCTTAAAACTGAAATTCTATCTTCTTTTCTTACTTTACTTCTTCACTTTTCAAAATACTTATTACTTCTCAAAGCATACTCCTTAAAACTGAAATTCATCTTCTTTTCTTACTTTACTTCTTCACTTTTCAAAATACTTATTACTTCTCAAAGCATACTCCTTAAAACTGAAATTCATCTTCTTTTCTTACTTTACTTCTTCACTTTTCAAAATTTTATTACTTCTCAAAGCATACTCCTTAAAACTGAAATTCATCTTCTTTTCTTACTTTACTTCTTCACTTTTCAAAATACTTATTACTTCTCAAAGCATACTCCTTAAAACTGAAATTCATCTTCTTTTCTTACTTTACTTCTTCACTTTTCAAAATACTTATTTCTTCTCAAAGCATACTCCTTAAAACTGAAATTCATCTTCTTTTCTTACTTTACTTCTTCACTTTTCAAAATACTTATTTCTTCTCAAAGCATACTCTTTAAAACTGAAATTCTATCTTCTTTTCTTACTTTACTTCTTCACTTTTCAAAATACTTATTACTTCTCAAAGCATACTCCTTAAAACTGAAATTCATCTTCTTTTCTTACTTTACTTCTTCACTTTTCAAAATACTTATTACTTCTCAAAGCATACTCCTTAAAACTGAAATTCTATCTTCTTTTCTTACTTTACTTCTTCACTTTTCAAAATACTTATTTCTTCTCAAAGCATACTCCTTAAAACTGAAATTCATCTTCTTTTCTTACTTTACTTCTTCACTTTTCAAAATACTTATTTCTTCTCAAAGCATACTCCTTAAAACTGAATTTATCTTCTTTTCTTACTTTACTTATTCACTTTTCAAAATACTTATTACTTCTCAAAGCATACTCCTTAAAACTGAATTTATCTTCTTTTCTTACTTTACTTCTTCACTTTTCAAAATACTTATTACTTCTCAAAGCATACTCCTTAAAACTGAAATTCTATCTTCTTTTCTTACTTTACTTCTTCACTTTTCAAAATACTTATTACTTCTCAAAGCATACTCCTTAAAACTGAAATTCATCTTCTTTTCTTACTTTACTTCTTCACTTTTCAAAATACTTATTACTTCTCAAAGCATACTCCTTAAAACTGAAATTCATCTTCTTTTCTTACTTTACTTCTTCACTTTTCAAAATACTTATTACTTCTCAAAGCATACTCCTTAAAACTGAATTTATCTTCTTTTCTTACTTTACTTCTTCACTTTTCAAAATACTTATTACTTCTCAAAGCATACTCCTTAAAACTGAAATTCATCTTCTTTTCTTACTTTACTTCTTCACTTTTCAAAATACTTATTACTTCTCAAAGCATACTCCTTAAAACTGAAATTCATCTTCTTTTCTTACTTTACTTCTTCACTTTTCGAAGCATTTATTACTTCTCAAAGCATACTCCTTAAAACTGAAATTCATCTTCTTTTCTTACTTTACTTCTTCACTTTTCAAAATACTTATTACTTCTCAAAGCATACTCCTTAAAACTGAAATTCATCTTCTTTTCTTACTTTACTTCTTCACTTTTCAAAATACTTATTACTTCTCAAAGCATACTCCTTAAAACTGAATTTATCTTCTTTTCTTACTTTACTTCTTCACTTTTCAAAATACTTATTACTTCTCAAAGCATACTCCTTAAAACTGAAATTCATCTTCTTTTCTTACTTTACTTCTTCACTTTTCAAAATACTTATTACTTCTCAAAGCATACTCCTTAAAACTGAAATTCATCTTCTTTTCTTACTTTACTTCTTCACTTTTCGAAGCATTTATTACTTCTCAAAGCATACTCCTTAAAACTGAATTTATCTTCTTTTCTTACTTTACTTCTTCACTTTTCAAAATACTTATTACTTCTCAAAGCATACTCTTTAAAACTGAAATTCTATCTTCTTTTCTTACTTTACTTATTCACTTTTCAAAATTTTATTACTTCTCAAAGCATACTCCTTAAAACTGAAATTCTATCTTCTTTTCTTACTTTACTTCTTCACTTTTCAAAATACTTATTACTTCTCAAAGCATACTCCTTAAAACTGAAATTCATCTTCTTTTCTTACTTTACTTCTTCACTTTTCAAAATACTTATTTCTTCTCAAAGCATACTCCTTAAAACTGAAATTCATCTTCTTTTCTTACTTTACTTCTTCACTTTTCAAAATACTTATTTCTTCTCAAAGCATACTCCTTAAAACTGAAATTCTATCTTCTTTTCTTACTTTACTTCTTCACTTTTCAAAATACTTATTACTTCTCAAAGCATACTCCTTAAAACTGAAATTCATCTTCTTTTCTTACTTTACTTCTTCACTTTTCAAAATACTTATTACTTCTCAAAGCATACTCCTTAAAACTGAAATTCATCTTCTTTTCTTACTTTACTTCTTCACTTTTCAAAATACTTATTACTTCTCAAAGCATACTCCTTAAAACTGAATTTATCTTCTTTTCTTACTTTACTTCTTCACTTTTCAAAATACTTATTACTTCTCAAAGCATACTCCTTAAAACTGAAATTCATCTTCTTTTCTTACTTTACTTCTTCACTTTTCAAAATACTTATTACTTCTCAAAGCATACTCCTTAAAACTGAATTTATCTTCTTTTCTTACTTTACTTCTTCACTTTTCGAAGCATTTATTACTTCTCAAAGCATACTCCTTAAAACTGAAATTCATCTTCTTTTCTTACTTTACTTCTTCACTTTTCAAAATACTTATTACTTCTCAAAGCATACTCCTTAAAACTGAAATTATCTTCTTTTCTTACTTTACTTCTTCACTTTTCAAAATACTTATTACTTCTCAAAGCATACTCCTTAAAACTGAAATTCTATCTTCTTTTCTTACTTTACTTCTTCACTTTTCTAAATACTTATTACTTCTCAAAGCATACTCCTTAAAACTGAAATTCATCTTCTTTTCTTACTTTACTTCTTCACTTTTCAAAATACTTATTACTTCTCAAAGCATACTCCTTAAAACTGAAATTATATCTTCTTTTCTTAATTTACTTCCTCACTTTTCAAAATACTTATTTCTTCTCAAAGCATACTCCTTAAAACTGAAATTCATCTTCTTTTCTTACTTTACTTCTTCACTTTTCAAAATTTTATTACTTCTCAAAGCATACTCCTTAAAACTGAAATTCATCTTCTTTTCTTACTTTACTTCTTCACTTTTCAAAATACTTATTACTTCTCAAAGCATACTCCTTAAAACTGAAATTCATCTTCTTTTCTTACTTTACTTCTTCACTTTTCAAAATACTTATTTCTTCTCAAAGCATACTCCTTAAAACTGAAATTCATCTTCTTTTCTTACTTTACTTCTTCACTTTTCAAAATACTTATTTCTTCTCAAAGCATACTCCTTAAAACTGAAATTCATCTTCTTTTCTTACTTTACTTCTTCACTTTTCAAAATACTTATTACTTCTCAAAGCATACTCCTTAAAACTGAAATTCATCTTCTTTTCTTACTTTACTTCTTCACTTTTCAAAATACTTATTACTTCTCAAAGCATACTCCTTAAAACTGAAATTCTATCTTCTTTTCTTACTTTACTTCTTCACTTTTCAAAATACTTATTTCTTCTCAAAGCATACTCCTTAAAACTGAAATTCATCTTCTTTTCTTACTTTACTTCTTCACTTTTCAAAATACTTATTTCTTCTCAAAGCATACTCCTTAAAACTGAATTTATCTTCTTTTCTTACTTTACTTCTTCACTTTTCAAAATACTTATTACTTCTCAAAGCATACTCCTTAAAACTGAAATTCTATCTTCTTTTCTTACTTTACTTCTTCACTTTTCAAAATACTTATTACTTCTCAAAGCATACTCCTTAAAACTGAAATTCATCTTCTTTTCTTACTTTACTTCTTCACTTTTCAAAATACTTATTACTTCTCAAAGCATACTCCTTAAAACTGAAATTCATCTTCTTTTCTTACTTTACTTCTTCACTTTTCAAAATACTTATTACTTCTCAAAGCATACTCCTTAAAACTGAAATTCATCTTCTTTTCTTACTTTACTTCTTCACTTTTCAAAATACTTATTACTTCTCAAAGCATACTCCTTAAAACTGAAATTCATCTTCTTTTCTTACTTTACTTCTTCACTTTTCAAAATACTTATTACTTCTCAAAGCATACTCCTTAAAACTGAAATTCATCTTCTTTTCTTACTTTACTTCTTCACTTTTCAAAATACTTATTACTTCTCAAAGCATACTCCTTAAAACTGAAATTCATCTTCTTTTCTTACTTTACTTCTTCACTTTTCAAAATACTTATTACTTCTCAAAGCATACTCCTTAAAACTGAAATTCTATCTTCTTTTCTTACTTTACTTCTTCACTTTTCAAAATACTTATTACTTCTCAAAGCATACTCCTTAAAACTGAAATTCATCTTCTTTTCTTACTTTACTTCTTCACTTTTCAAAATACTTATTACTTCTCAAAGCATACTCTTTAAAACTGAAATTCTATCTTCTTTTCTTACTTTACTTCTTCACTTTTCAAAATTTTATTACTTCTCAAAGCATACTCCTTAAAACTGAAATTCATCTTCTTTTCTTACTTTACTTCTTCACTTTTCAAAATACTTATTACTTCTCAAAGCATACTCCTTAAAACTGAAATTCATCTTCTTTTCTTACTTTACTTCTTCACTTTTCAAAATACTTATTACTTCTCAAAGCATACTCCTTAAAACTGAAATTCTATCTTCTTTTCTTACTTTACTTCTTCACTTTTCAAAATACTTATTACTTCTCAAAGCATACTCCTTAAAACTGAAATTCTATCTTCTTTTCTTACTTTACTTCTTCACTTTTCGAAGCATTTATTACTTCTCAAAGCATACTCCTTAAAACTGAAATTCTATCTTCTTTTCTTACTTTACTTCTTCACTTTTCAAAATACTTATTACTTCTCAAAGCATACTCCTTAAAACTGAAATTCTATCTTCTTTTCTTACTTTACTTCTTCACTTTTCAAAATACTTATTACTTCTCAAAGCATACTCCTTAAAACTGAAATTCTATCTTCTTTTCTTACTTTACTTCTTCACTTTTCAAAATACTTATTTCTTCTCAAAGCATACTCCTTAAAACTGAAATTCTATCTTCTTTTCTTACTTTACTTCTTCACTTTTCAAAATACTTATTACTTCTCAAAGCATACTCCTTAAAACTGAAATTCTATCTTCTTTTCTTACTTTACTTCTTCACTTTTCAAAATACTTATTACTTCTCAAAGCATACTCCTTAAAACTGAAATTCTATCTTCTTTTCTTACTTTACTTCTTCACTTTTCTAAATACTTATTACTTCTCAAAGCATACTCCTTAAAACTGAATTTATCTTCTTTTCTTACTTTACTTCTTCACTTTTCGAAGCATTTATTACTTCTCAAAGCATACTCCTTAAAACTGAAATTCTATCTTCTTTTCTTACTTTACTTCTTCACTTTTCGAAGCATTTATTACTTCTCAAAGCATACTCCTTAAAACTGAAATTCATCTTCTTTTCTTACTTTACTTCTTCACTTTTCAAAATACTTATTACTTCTCAAAGCATACTCCTTAAAACTGAAATTCATCTTCTTTTCTTACTTTACTTCTTCACTTTTCAAAATACTTATTACTTCTCAAAGCATACTCCTTAAAACTGAAATTATATCTTCTTTTCTTAATTTACTTCCTCACTTTTCAAAATACTTATTACTTCTCAAAGCATACTCCTTAAAACTGAAATTCATCTTCTTTTCTTACTTTACTTCTTCACTTTTCAAAATACTTATTTCTTCTCAAAGCATACTCCTTAAAACTGAATTTATCTTCTTTTCTTACTTTACTTATTCACTTTTCAAAATACTTATTACTTCTCAAAGCATACTCCTTAAAACTGAATTTATCTTCTTTTCTTACTTTACTTCTTCACTTTTCAAAATACTTATTACTTCTCAAAGCATACTCCTTAAAACTGAATTTATCTTCTTTTCTTACTTTACTTCTTCACTTTTCTAAATACTTATTACTTCTCAAAGCATACTCCTTAAAACTGAAATTCATCTTCTTTTCTTACTTTACTTCTTCACTTTTCAAAATACTTATTACTTCTCAAAGCATACTCCTTAAAACTGAAATTCTATCTTCTTTTCTTACTTTACTTCTTCACTTTTCAAAATACTTATTACTTCTCAAAGCATACTCCTTAAAACTGAAATTCTATCTTCTTTTCTTACTTTACTTCTTCACTTTTCGAAGCATTTATTACTTCTCAAAGCATACTCCTTAAAACTGAAATTCTATCTTCTTTTCTTACTTTACTTCTTCACTTTTCAAAATACTTATTACTTCTCAAAGCATACTCCTTAAAACTGAAATTCTATCTTCTTTTCTTACTTTACTTCTTCACTTTTCTAAATACTTATTACTTCTCAAAGCATACTCCTTAAAACTGAAATTCTATCTTCTTTTCTTACTTTACTTCTTCACTTTTCAAAATACTTATTACTTCTCAAAGCATACTCCTTAAAACTGAAATTCTATCTTCTTTTCTTACTTTACTTCTTCACTTTTCGAAGCATTTATTACTTCTCAAAGCATACTCCTTAAAACTGAAATTCATCTTCTTTTCTTACTTTACTTCTTCACTTTTCAAAATACTTATTTCTTCTCAAAGCATACTCCTTAAAACTGAAATTATATCTTCTTTTCTTAATTTACTTCTTCACTTTTCGAAGCATTTATTACTTCTCAAAGCATACTCCTTAAAACTGAAATTCTATCTTCTTTTCTTACTTTACTTCTTCACTTTTCAAAATACTTATTACTTCTCAAAGCATACTCCTTAAACTGAAATTCATCTTCTTTTCTTACTTTACTTCTTCACTTTTCAAAATACTTATTTCTTCTCAAAGCATACTCCTTAAAACTGAAATTCATCTTCTTTTCTTACTTTACTTCTTCACTTTTCAAAATACTTATTACTTCTCAAAGCATACTCCTTAAAACTGAAATTCTATCTTCTTTTCTTACTTTACTTCTTCACTTTTCAAAATACTTATTACTTCTCAAAGCATACTCCTTAAAACTGAAATTCTATCTTCTTTTCTTACTTTACTTCTTCACTTTTCAAAATACTTATTACTTCTCAAAGCATACTCCTTAAAACTGAAATTCATCTTCTTTTCTTACTTTACTTCTTCACTTTTCAAAATACTTATTACTTCTCAAAGCATACTCCTTAAAACTGAAATTCTATCTTCTTTTCTTACTTTACTTCTTCACTTTTCTAAATACTTATTACTTCTCAAAGCATACTCCTTAAAACTGAAATTCTATCTTCTTTTCTTACTTTACTTCTTCACTTTTCTAAATACTTATTACTTCTCAAAGCATACTCCTTAAAACTGAAATTCATCTTCTTTTCTTACTTTACTTCTTCACTTTTCTAAATACTTATTACTTCTCAAAGCATACTCCTTAAAACTGAAATTCATCTTCTTTTCTTACTTTACTTCTTCACTTTTCTAAATACTTATTACTTCTCAAAGCATACTCCTTAAAACTGAAATTCTTTCTTCTTTTCTTACTTTACTTCTTCACTTTTCAAAATACTTATTACTTCTCAAAGCATACTCCTTAAAACTGAAATTCTATCTTCTTTTCTTACTTTACTTCTTCACTTTTCAAAATACTTATTACTTCTCAAAGCATACTCCTTAAAACTGAAATTCATCTTCTTTTCTTACTTTACTTCTTCACTTTTCAAAATACTTATTACTTCTCAAAGCATACTCCTTAAAACTGAAATTCTATCTTCTTTTCTTACTTTACTTCTTCACTTTTCTAAATACTTATTACTTCTCAAAGCATACTCCTTAAAACTGAAATTCTATCTTCTTTTCTTACTTTACTTCTTCACTTTTCTAAATACTTATTACTTCTCAAAGCATACTCCTTAAAACTGAAATTCATCTTCTTTTCTTACTTTACTTCTTCACTTTTCTAAATACTTATTACTTCTCAAAGCATACTCCTTAAAACTGAAATTCATCTTCTTTTCTTACTTTACTTCTTCACTTTTCTAAATACTTATTACTTCTCAAAGCATACTCCTTAAAACTGAAATTCTATCTTCTTTTCTTACTTTACTTATTCACTTTTCAAAATTTTATTACTTCTCAAAGCATACTCCTTAAAACTGAAATTCTATCTTCTTTTCTTACTTTACTTCTTCACTTTTCAAAATACTTATTACTTCTCAAAGCATACTCCTTAAAACTGAAATTCTATCTTCTTTTCTTACTTTACTTCTTCACTTTTCAAAATACTTATTACTTCTCAAAGCATACTCCTTAAAACTGAAATTCTATCTTCTTTTCTTACTTTACTTCTTCACTTTTCGAAGCATTTATTACTTCTCAAAGCATACTCCTTAAAACTGAAATTCATCTTCTTTTCTTACTTTACTTCTTCACTTTTCAAAATACTTATTTCTTCTCAAAGCATACTCCTTAAAACTGAAATTATATCTTCTTTTCTTAATTTACTTCTTCACTTTTCGAAGCATTTATTACTTCTCAAAGCATACTCCTTAAAACTGAAATTCTATCTTCTTTTCTTACTTTACTTCTTCACTTTTCAAAATACTTATTACTTCTCAAAGCATACTCCTTAAACTGAAATTCATCTTCTTTTCTTACTTTACTTCTTCACTTTTCAAAATACTTATTTCTTCTCAAAGCATACTCCTTAAAACTGAAATTCATCTTCTTTTCTTACTTTACTTCTTCACTTTTCAAAATACTTATTACTTCTCAAAGCATACTCCTTAAAACTGAAATTCTATCTTCTTTTCTTACTTTACTTCTTCACTTTTCAAAATACTTATTACTTCTCAAAGCATACTCCTTAAAACTGAAATTCTATCTTCTTTTCTTACTTTACTTCTTCACTTTTCAAAATACTTATTACTTCTCAAAGCATACTCCTTAAAACTGAAATTCATCTTCTTTTCTTACTTTACTTCTTCACTTTTCAAAATACTTATTACTTCTCAAAGCATACTCCTTAAAACTGAAATTCTATCTTCTTTTCTTACTTTACTTCTTCACTTTTCTAAATACTTATTACTTCTCAAAGCATACTCCTTAAAACTGAAATTCTATCTTCTTTTCTTACTTTACTTCTTCACTTTTCTAAATACTTATTACTTCTCAAAGCATACTCCTTAAAACTGAAATTCATCTTCTTTTCTTACTTTACTTCTTCACTTTTCTAAATACTTATTACTTCTCAAAGCATACTCCTTAAAACTGAAATTCATCTTCTTTTCTTACTTTACTTCTTCACTTTTCTAAATACTTATTACTTCTCAAAGCATACTCCTTAAAACTGAAATTCTTTCTTCTTTTCTTACTTTACTTCTTCACTTTTCAAAATACTTATTACTTCTCAAAGCATACTCCTTAAAACTGAAATTCTATCTTCTTTTCTTACTTTACTTCTTCACTTTTCAAAATACTTATTACTTCTCAAAGCATACTCCTTAAAACTGAAATTCATCTTCTTTTCTTACTTTACTTCTTCACTTTTCAAAATACTTATTACTTCTCAAAGCATACTCCTTAAAACTGAAATTCTATCTTCTTTTCTTACTTTACTTCTTCACTTTTCTAAATACTTATTACTTCTCAAAGCATACTCCTTAAAACTGAAATTCTATCTTCTTTTCTTACTTTACTTCTTCACTTTTCTAAATACTTATTACTTCTCAAAGCATACTCCTTAAAACTGAAATTCATCTTCTTTTCTTACTTTACTTCTTCACTTTTCTAAATACTTATTACTTCTCAAAGCATACTCCTTAAAACTGAAATTCATCTTCTTTTCTTACTTTACTTCTTCACTTTTCTAAATACTTATTACTTCTCAAAGCATACTCCTTAAAACTGAAATTCTATCTTCTTTTCTTACTTTACTTATTCACTTTTCAAAATTTTATTACTTCTCAAAGCATACTCCTTAAAACTGAAATTCTATCTTCTTTTCTTACTTTACTTCTTCACTTTTCAAAATACTTATTACTTCTCAAAGCATACTCCTTAAAACTGAAATTCTATCTTCTTTTCTTACTTTACTTCTTCACTTTTCTAAATACTTATTACTTCTCAAAGCATACTCCTTAAAACTGAAATTCTATCTTCTTTTCTTACTTTACTTCTTCACTTTTCTAAATACTTATTACTTCTCAAAGCATACTCCTTAAAACTGAAATTCATCTTCTTTTCTTACTTTACTTCTTCACTTTTCTAAATACTTATTACTTCTCAAAGCATACTCCTTAAAACTGAAATTCATCTTCTTTTCTTACTTTACTTCTTCACTTTTCTAAATACTTATTACTTCTCAAAGCATACTCCTTAAAACTGAAATTCTATCTTCTTTTCTTACTTTACTTCTTCACTTTTCAAAATACTTATTACTTCTCAAAGCATACTCCTTAAAACTGAAATTCTATCTTCTTTTCTTACTTTACTTCTTCACTTTTCAAAATACTTATTACTTCTCAAAGCATACTCCTTAAAACTGAAATTCTATCTTCTTTTCTTACTTTACTTATTCACTTTTCAAAATACTTATTACTTCTCAAAGCATACTCCTTAAAACTGAATTTATCTTCTTTTCTTACTTTACTTCTTCACTTTTCGAAGCATTTATTACTTCTCAAAGCATACTCCTTAAAACTGAAATTCTATCTTCTTTTCTTACTTTACTTCTTCACTTTTCAAAATACTTATTACTTCTCAAAGCATACTCCTTAAAACTGAAATTCATCTTCTTTTCTTACTTTACTTCTTCACTTTTCAAAATACTTATTACTTCTCAAAGCATACTCCTTAAAACTGAAATTCTTTCTTCTTTTCTTACTTTACTTCTTCACTTTTCAAAATACTTATTACTTCTCAAAGCATACTCCTTAAAACTGAAATTCATCTTCTTTTCTTACTTTACTTCTTCACTTTTCAAAATACTTATTACTTCTCAAAGCATACTCCTTAAAACTGAAATTCTTTCTTCTTTTCTTACTTTACTTCTTCACTTTTCAAAATACTTATTACTTCTCAAAGCATACTCCTTAAAACTGAAATTCTATCTTCTTTTCTTACTTTACTTCTTCACTTTTCAAAATACTTATTACTTCTCAAAGCATACTCTTTAAAACTGAAATTCTATCTTCTTTTCTTACTTTACTTATTCACTTTTCAAAATTTTATTACTTCTCAAAGCATACTCCTTAAAACTGAAATTCTATCTTCTTTTCTTACTTTACTTCTTCACTTTTCAAAATACTTATTACTTCTCAAAGCATACTCCTTAAAACTGAAATTCTATCTTCTTTTCTTACTTTACTTATTCACTTTTCAAAATACTTATTACTTCTCAAAGCATACTCCTTAAAACTGAATTTATCTTCTTTTCTTACTTTACTTCTTCACTTTTCGAAGCATTTATTACTTCTCAAAGCATACTCCTTAAAACTGAAATTCTATCTTCTTTTCTTACTTTACTTCTTCACTTTTCAAAATACTTATTACTTCTCAAAGCATACTCCTTAAAACTGAAATTCATCTTCTTTTCTTACTTTACTTCTTCACTTTTCAAAATACTTATTACTTCTCAAAGCATACTCCTTAAAACTGAAATTCATCTTCTTTTCTTACTTTACTTCTTCACTTTTCAAAATACTTATTACTTCTCAAAGCATACTCCTTAAAACTGAAATTCATCTTCTTTTCTTACTTTACTTCTTCACTTTTCAAAATACTTATTACTTCTCAAAGCATACTCCTTAAAACTGAAATTCATCTTCTTTTCTTACTTTACTTCTTCACTTTTCAAAATACTTATTACTTCTCAAAGCATACTCCTTAAAACTGAAATTCTATCTTCTTTTCTTACTTTACTTCTTCACTTTTCAAAATACTTATTTCTTCTCAAAGCATACTCCTTAAAACTGAAATTCATCTTCTTTTCTTACTTTACTTATTCACTTTTCAAAATACTTATTTCTTCTCAAAGCATACTCCTTAAAACTGAAATTCATCTTCTTTTCTTACTTTACTTCTTCACTTTTCAAAATACTTATTACTTCTCAAAGCATACTCCTTAAAACTGAAATTCATCTTCTTTTCTTACTTTACTTCTTCACTTTTCAAAATACTTATTACTTCTCAAAGCATACTCCTTAAAACTGAAATTCTTTCTTCTTTTCTTACTTTACTTCTTCACTTTTCAAAATACTTATTACTTCTCAAAGCATACTCCTTAAAACTGAAATTCTATCTTCTTTTCTTACTTTACTTCTTCACTTTTCAAAATACTTATTACTTCTCAAAGCATACTCCTTAAAACTGAAATTCTTTCTTCTTTTCTTACTTTACTTCTTCACTTTTCAAAATACTTATTACTTCTCAAAGCATACTCCTTAAAACTGAAATTCTATCTTCTTTTCTTACTTTACTTCTTCACTTTTCAAAATACTTATTTCTTCTCAAAGCATACTCCTTAAAACTGAAATTCATCTTCTTTTCTTACTTTACTTATTCACTTTTCAAAATACTTATTTCTTCTCAAAGCATACTCCTTAAAACTGAAATTCATCTTCTTTTCTTACTTTACTTCTTCACTTTTCAAAATACTTATTACTTCTCAAAGCATACTCCTTAAAACTGAAATTCATCTTCTTTTCTTACTTTACTTCTTCACTTTTCAAAATACTTATTACTTCTCAAAGCATACTCCTTAAAACTGAAATTCTTTCTTCTTTTCTTACTTTACTTCTTCACTTTTCAAAATACTTATTACTTCTCAAAGCATACTCCTTAAAACTGAAATTCTATCTTCTTTTCTTACTTTACTTCTTCACTTTTCAAAATACTTATTACTTCTCAAAGCATACTCCTTAAAACTGAAATTCATCTTCTTTTCTTACTTTACTTCTTCACTTTTCAAAATACTTATTTCTTCTCAAAGCATACTCCTTAAAACTGAATTTATCTTCTTTTCTTACTTTACTTCTTCACTTTTCAAAATACTTATTACTTCTCAAAGCATACTCCTTAAAACTGAAATTCATCTTCTTTTCTTACTTTACTTCTTCACTTTTCAAAATACTTATTACTTCTCAAAGCATACTCCTTAAAACTGAAATTCTATCTTCTTTTCTTACTTTACTTATTCACTTTTCAAAATTTTATTACTTCTCAAAGCATACTCCTTAAAACTGAAATTCATCTTCTTTTCTTACTTTACTTCTTCACTTTTCAAAATACTTATTACTTCTCAAAGCATACTCCTTAAAACTGAAATTCATCTTCTTTTCTTACTTTACTTCTTCACTTTTCAAAATACTTATTACTTCTCAAAGCATACTCCTTAAAACTGAAATTCATCTTCTTTTCTTACTTTACTTCTTCACTTTTCAAAATACTTATTTCTTCTCAAAGCATACTCCTTAAAACTGAATTTATCTTCTTTTCTTACTTTACTTCTTCACTTTTCAAAATACTTATTACTTCTCAAAGCATACTCCTTAAAACTGAAATTCATCTTCTTTTCTTACTTTACTTCTTCACTTTTCAAAATACTTATTACTTCTCAAAGCATACTCCTTAAAACTGAAATTCTATCTTCTTTTCTTACTTTACTTATTCACTTTTCAAAATTTTATTACTTCTCAAAGCATACTCCTTAAAACTGAAATTCATCTTCTTTTCTTACTTTACTTCTTCACTTTTCAAAATACTTATTACTTCTCAAAGCATACTCCTTAAAACTGAAATTCATCTTCTTTTCTTACTTTACTTCTTCACTTTTCAAAATACTTATTACTTCTCAAAGCATACTCCTTAAAACTGAAATTCTTTCTTCTTTTCTTACTTTACTTCTTCACTTTTCAAAATACTTATTACTTCTCAAAGCATACTCCTTAAAACTGAAATTCTATCTTCTTTTCTTACTTTACTTCTTCACTTTTCAAAATACTTATTTCTTCTCAAAGCATACTCCTTAAAACTGAAATTCATCTTCTTTTCTTACTTTACTTATTCACTTTTCAAAATACTTATTTCTTCTCAAAGCATACTCCTTAAAACTGAAATTCATCTTCTTTTCTTACTTTACTTCTTCACTTTTCAAAATACTTATTACTTCTCAAAGCATACTCCTTAAAACTGAAATTCATCTTCTTTTCTTACTTTACTTCTTCACTTTTCAAAATACTTATTACTTCTCAAAGCATACTCCTTAAAACTGAATTTATCTTCTTTTCTTACTTTACTTCTTCACTTTTCAAAATACTTATTACTTCTCAAAGCATACTCCTTAAAACTGAAATTCATCTTCTTTTCTTACTTTACTTCTTCACTTTTCAAAATACTTATTACTTCTCAAAGCATACTCCTTAAAACTGAAATTCATCTTCTTTTCTTACTTTACTTCTTCACTTTTCAAAATACTTATTACTTCTCAAAGCATACTCCTTAAAACTGAAATTCATCTTCTTTTCTTACTTTACTTCTTCACTTTTCAAAATACTTATTACTTCTCAAAGCAT
>CAMPDV010006039.1:0-27526 GCA_946699065.1 Loxodes magnus | reverse complement strand
GAAAAGTAAGAAAAAGAGATCAGTTATCTAAATACATTTGAAGTTTAAAATTGATTTCTAAGAAAAGTGAAGAAGAAAAGTAAGAAAAAGAGATCAGTTTATCTAAATACATTTGGATTTTAAAATTGATTTCTAAGAAAAGTGAAGAAGAAAAGTAAGAAAAAGAGATCAGTTTATCTAAATACATTTGAAGTTTTAAAATTGATTTCTAAGAAAAGTGAAGAAGAAAAGTAAGAAAAAGAGATCAGTTTATCTAAATACATTTGAAGTTAAAATTGATTTCTAAGAAAAGAGAAGAAGAAAAGTAAGAAAAAGAGATCAGTTTAACTAAATACATTTGAAGTTTAAAATTGATTTCTAAGAAAAGTGAAGAAGAAAAGTAAGAAAAAGAGATCAGTTTATCTAAATACATTTGAAGTTTAAAATTGATTTCTAAGAAAAGTGAAGAAGAAAAGTAAGAAAAAGAGATCAGTTTATCTAAATACATTTGAAGTTTAAAATTGATTTCTAAGAAAAGTGAAGAAGAAAAGTAAGAAAAAGAGATCAGTTTATCTAAATACATTTGAAGTTTAAAATTGATTTCTAGAAAAGTGAAGAAGAAAAGTAAGAAAAAGAGATCAGTTTATCTAAATACATTTGAAGTTTAAAATTGATTTCTAAGAAAAGTGAAGAAGAAAAGTAAGAAAAAGAGATCAGTTTATCTAAATACATTTGAAGTTTAAAATTGATTTCTAAGAAAAGTGAAGAAGAAAAGTAAGAAAAAGAGATCAGTTTATCTAAATACATTTGAAGTTTAAAATTGATTTCTAAGAAAAGTGAAGAAGAAAAGTAAGAAAAAGAGATCAGTTTATCTAAATACATTTGAAGTTTAAAATTGATTTCTAAGAAAAGTGAAGAATGAAGTAAGAAAGAGATCAGTTTATCTAAATACATTTGAAGTTTAAAATTGATTTCTAAGAAAAGTGAAGAAGAAAAGTAAGAAAAAGAGATCAGTTTATCTAAATACATTTGAAGTTTAAAATTGATTTCTAAGAAAAGTGAAGAAGAAAAGTAAGAAAAAGAGATCAGTTTATCTAAATACATTTGAAGTTTAAAATTGATTTCTAAGAAAAGTGAAGAAGAAAAGTAAGAAAAAGAGATCAGTTTATCTAAATACATTTGAAGTTTAAAATTGATTTCTAAGAAAAGTGAAGAAGAAAAGTAAGAAAAAGAGATCAGTTTATCTAAATACATTTGAAGTTTAAAATTGATTTCTAAGAAAAGTGAAGAAGAAAAGTAAGAAAAAGAGATCAGTTTATCTAAATACATTTGAAGTTTAAAATTGATTTCTAAGAAAAGTGAAGAAGAAAAGTAAGAAAAAGAGATCAGTTTAACTAAATACATTTGAAGTTTAAAATTGATTTCTAAGAAAAGTGAAGAAGAAAAGTAAGAAAAAGAGATCAGTTTATCTAAATACATTTGAAGTTTAAAATTGATTTCTAAGAAAAGTGAAGAAGAAAAGTAAGAAAAAGAGATCAGTTTATCTAAATACATTTGAAGTTTAAAATTGATTTCTAAGAAAAGTGAAGAAGAAAAGTAAGAAAAAGAGATCAGTTTATCTAAATACATTTGAAGTTTAAAATTGATTTCTAAGAAAAGTGAAGAAGAAAAGTAAGAAAAAGAGATCAGTTTATCTAAATACATTTGAAGTTTAAAATTGATTTCTAAGAAAAGTGAAGAAGAAAAGTAAGAAAAAGAGATCAGTTTATCTAAATACATTTGAAGTTTAAAATTGATTTCTAAGAAAAGTGAAGAAGAAAAGTAAGAAAAAGAGATCAGTTTATCTAAATACATTTGAAGTTTAAAATTGATTTCTAAGAAAAGTGAAGAAGAAAAGTAAGAAAAAGAGATCAGTTTATCTAAATACATTTGAAGTTTAAATTGATTTCTAAGAAAAGTGAAGAAGAAAAGTAAGAAAAAGAGATCAGTTTATCTAAATACATTTGAAGTTTAAAATTGATTTCTAAGAAAAGTGAAGAAGAAAAGTAAGAAAAAGAGATCAGTTTATCTAAATACATTTGAAGTTTAAAATTGATTTCTAAGAAAAGTGAAGAAGAAAAGTAAGAAAAAGAGATCAGTTTATCTAAATACATTTGAAGTTTAAAATTGATTTCTAAGAAAAGTGAAGAAGAAAAGTAAGAAAAAGAGATCAGTTTATCTAAATACATTTGAAGTTTAAAATTGATTTCTAAGAAAAGTGAAGAAGAAAAGTAAGAAAAAGAGATCAGTTTATCTAAATACATTTGAAGTTTAAAATTGATTTCTAAGAAAAGTGAAGAAGAAAAGTAAGAAAAAGAGATCAGTTTATCTAAATACATTTGAAGTTTAAAATTGATTTCTAAGAAAAGTGAAGAAGAAAAGTAAGAAAAAGAGATCAGTTTATCTAAATACATTTGAAGTTTAAAATTGATTTCTAAGAAAAGTGAAGAAGAAAAGTAAGAAAAAGAGATCAGTTTATCTAAATACATTTGAAGTTTAAAATTGATTTCTAAGAAAAGTGAAGAAGAAAAGTAAGAAAAAGAGATCAGTTTATCTAAATACATTTGAAGTTTAAAATTGATTTCTAAGAAAAGTGAAGAAGAAAAGTAAGAAAAAGAGATCAGTTTATCTAAATACATTTGAAGTTTAAAATTGATTTCTAAGAAAAGTGAAGAAGAAAAGTAAGAAAAAGAGATCAGTTTATCTAAATACATTTGAAGTTTAAAATTGATTTCTAAGAAAAGTGAAGAAGAAAAGTAAGAAAAAGAGATCAGTTTATCTAAATACATTTGAAGTTTAAAATTGATTTCTAAGAAAAGTGAAGAAGAAAAGTAAGAAAAAGAGATCAGTTTATCTAAATACATTTGAAGTTTAAAATTGATTTCTAAGAAAAGTGAAGAAGAAAAGTAAGAAAAAGAGATCAGTTTATCTAAATACATTTGAAGTTTAAAATTGATTTCTAAGAAAAGTGAAGAAGAAAAGTAAGAAAAAGAGATCAGTTTATCTAAATACATTTGAAGTTTAAAATTGATTTCTAAGAAAAGTGAAGAAGAAAAGTAAGAAAAAGAGATCAGTTTATCTAAATACATTTGAAGTTTAAAATTGATTTCTAAGAAAAGTGAAGAAGAAAAGTAAGAAAAAGAGATCAGTTTATCTAAATACATTTGAAGTTTAAAATTGATTTCTAAGAAAAGTGAAGAAGAAAAGTAAGAAAAAGAGATCAGTTTATCTAAATACATTTGAAGTTTAAAATTGATTTCTAAGAAAAGTGAAGAAGAAAAGTAAGAAAAAGAGATCAGTTTATCTAAATACATTTGAAGTTTAAAATTGATTTCTAAGAAAAGTGAAGAAGAAAAGTAAGAAAAAGAGATCAGTTTATCTAAATACATTTGAAGTTTAAAATTGATTTCTAAGAAAAGTGAAGAAGAAAAGTAAGAAAAAGAGATCAGTTTATCTAAATACATTTGAAGTTTAAAATTGATTTCTAAGAAAAGTGAAGAAGAAAAGTAAGAAAAAGAGATCAGTTTATCTAAATACATTTGAAGTTTAAAATTGATTTCTAAGAAAAGTGAAGAAGAAAAGTAAGAAAAAGAGATCAGTTTATCTAAATACATTTGAAGTTTAAAATTGATTTCTAAGAAAAGTGAAGAAGAAAAGTAAGAAAAAGAGATCAGTTTATCTAAATACATTTGAAGTTTAAAATTGATTTCTAAGAAAAGTGAAGAAGAAAAGTAAGAAAAAGAGATCAGTTTATCTAAATACATTGAAGTTTAAAATTGATTTCTAAGAAAAGTGAAGAAGAAAAGTAAGAAAAAGAGATCAGTTTATCTAAATACATTTGAAGTTTAAAATTGATTTCTAAGAAAAGTGAAGAAGAAAAGTAAGAAAAAGAGATCAGTTTATCTAAATACATTTGAAGTTTAAAATTGATTTCTAAGAAAAGTGAAGAAGAAAAGTAAGAAAAAGAGATCAGTTTATCTAAATACATTTGAAGTTTAAAATTGATTTCTAAGAAAAGTGAAGAAGAAAAGTAAGAAAAAGAGATCAGTTTATCTAAATACATTTGAAGTTTAAAATTGATTTCTAAGAAAAGTGAAGAAGAAAAGTAAGAAAAAGAGATCAGTTTTATCTAAATACATTTGAAGTTTAAAATTGATTTCTAAGAAAAGTGAAGAAGAAAAGTAAGAAAAAGAGATCAGTTTATCTAAATACATTTGAAGTTTAAAATTGATTTCTAAGAAAAGTGAAGAAGAAAAGTAAGAAAAAGAGATCAGTTTATCTAAATACATTTGAAGTTTAAAATTGATTTCTAAGAAAAGTGAAGAAGAAAAGTAAGAAAAAGAGATCAGTTTATCTAAATACATTTGAAGTTTAAAATTGATTTCTAAGAAAAGTGAAGAAGAAAAGTAAGAAAAAGAGATCAGTTTATCTAAATACATTTGAAGTTTAAAATTGATTTCTAAGAAAAGTGAAGAAGAAAAGTAAGAAAAAGAGATCAGTTTATCTAAATACATTTGAAGTTTAAAATTGATTTCTAAGAAAAGTGAAGAAGAAAAGTAAGAAAAAGAGATCAGTTTATCTAAATACATTTGAAGTTTAAAATTGATTTCTAAGAAAAGTGAAGAAGAAAAGTAAGAAAAAGAGATCAGTTTATCTAAATACATTTGGATTTAAAAATTGATTTCTAAGAAAAGTGAAGAAGAAAAGTAAGAAAAAGAGATCAGTTTATCTAAATACATTTGAAGTTTAAAATTGATTTCTAAGAAAAGTGAAGAAGAAAAGTAAGAAAAAGAGATCAGTTTATCTAAATACATTTGAAGTTTAAAATTGATTTCTAAGAAAAGTGAAGAAGAAAAGTAAGAAAAAGAGATCAGTTTATCTAAATACATTTGAAGTTTAAAATTGATTTCTAAGAAAAGTGAAGAAGAAAAGTAAGAAAAAGAGATCAGTTTATCTAAATACATTTGAAGTTTAAAATTGATTTCTAAGAAAAGTGAAGAAGAAAAGTAAGAAAAAGAGATCAGTTTATCTAAATACATTTGAAGTTTAAAAATTGATTTCTAAGAAAAGTGAAGAAGAAAAGTAAGAAAAAGAGATCAGTTTATCTAAATACATTTGGATTTAAAATTGATTTCTAAGAAAAGTGAAGAAGAAAAGTAAGAAAAAGAGATCAGTTTATCTAAATACATTTGAAGTTTAAAATTGATTTCTAAGAAAAGTGAAGAAGAAAAGTAAGAAAAAGAGATCAGTTTATCTAAATACATTTGAAGTTTAAAATTGATTTCTAAGAAAAGTGAAGAAGAAAAGTAAGAAAAAGAGATCAGTTTATCTAAATACATTTGAAGTTTAAAATTGATTTCTAAGAAAAGTGAAGAAGAAAAGTAAGAAAAAGAGATCAGTTTATCTAAATACATTTGAAGTTTAAAATTGATTTCTAAGAAAAGTGAAGAAGAAAAGTAAGAAAAAGAGATCAGTTTATCTAAATACATTTGAAGTTTAAAATTGATTTCTAAGAAAAGTGAAGAAGAAAAGTAAGAAAAAGAGATCAGTTTATCTAAATACATTTGAAGTTTAAAATTGATTTCTAAGAAAAGTGAAGAAGAAAAGTAAGAAAAAGAGATCAGTTTATCTAAATACATTTGAAGTTTTAAAATTGATTTCTAAGAAAAGTGAAGAAGAAAAGTAAGAAAAAGAGATCAGTTTATCTAAATACATTTGAAGTTTAAAATTGATTTCTAAGAAAAGTGAAGAAGAAAAGTAAGAAAAAGAGATCAGTTTATCTAAATACATTTGAAGTTTAAAATTGATTTCTAAGAAAAGTGAAGAAGAAAAGTAAGAAAAAGAGATCAGTTTATCTAAATACATTTGAAGTTTAAAATTGATTTCTAAGAAAAGTGAAGAAGAAAAGTAAGAAAAAGAGATCAGTTTATCTAAATACATTTGAAGTTTAAAATTGATTTCTAAGAAAAGTGAAGAAGAAAAGTAAGAAAAAGAGATCAGTTTATCTAAATACATTTGAAGTTTAAAATTGATTTCTAAGAAAAGTGAAGAAGAAAAGTAAGAAAAAGAGATCAGTTTATCTAAATACATTTGAAGTTTTAAAATTGATTTCTAAGAAAAGTGAAGAAGAAAAGTAAGAAAAAGAGATCAGTTTATCTAAATACATTTGAAGTTTAAAATTGATTTCTAAGAAAAGTGAAGAAGAAAAGTAAGAAAAAGAGATCAGTTTATCTAAATACATTTGAAGTTTAAAATTGATTTCTAAGAAAAGTGAAGAAGAAAAGTAAGAAAAAGAGATCAGTTTATCTAAATACATTTGAAGTTTAAAATTGATTTCTAAGAAAAGTGAAGAAGAAAAGTAAGAAAAAGAGATCAGTTTATCTAAATACATTTGAAGTTTAAAATTGATTTCTAAGAAAAGTGAAGAAGAAAAGTAAGAAAAAGAGATCAGTTTATCTAAATACATTTGAAGTTTAAAATTGATTTCTAAGAAAAGTGAAGAAGAAAAGTAAGAAAAAGAGATCAGTTTATCTAAATACATTTGAAGTTTAAAATTGATTTCTAAGAAAAGTGAAGAAGAAAAGTAAGAAAAAGAGATCAGTTTATCTAAATACATTTGAAGTTTAAAATTGATTTCTAAGAAAAGTGAAGAAGAAAAGTAAGAAAAAGAGATCAGTTTATCTAAATACATTTGAAGTTTAAAATTGATTTCTAAGAAAAGTGAAGAAGAAAAGTAAGAAAAAGAGATCAGTTTATCTAAATACATTTGAAGTTTAAAATTGATTTCTAAGAAAAGTGAAGAAGAAAAGTAAGAAAAAGAGATCAGTTTATCTAAATACATTTGAAGTTTAAAATTGATTTCTAAGAAAAGTGAAGAAGAAAAGTAAGAAAAAGAGATCAGTTTATCTAAATACATTTGGATTTAAAATTGATTTCTAAGAAAAGTGAAGAAGAAAAGTAAGAAAAAGAGATCAGTTTATCTAAATACATTTGAAGTTTAAAAATTGATTTCTAAGAAAAGTGAAGAAGAAAAGTAAGAAAAAGAGATCAGTTTATCTAAATACATTTGAAGTTTAAAATTGATTTCTAAGAAAAGTGAAGAAGAAAAGTAAGAAAAAGAGATCAGTTTATCTAAATACATTTGAAGTTTAAAATTGTTTTCTAAGAAAAGTGAAGAAGAAAAGTAAGAAAAGGAGATCAGTTTATCTAAATACATTTGAAGTTTAAAATTGATTTCTAAGAAAAGTGAAGAAGAAAAGTAAGAAAAAGAGATCAGTTTATCTAAATACATTTGAAGTTTAAAATTGATTTCTAAGAAAAGTGAAGAAGAAAAGTAAGAAAAAGAGATCAGTTTAACTAAATACATTTGAAGTTTAAAATTGATTTCTAAGAAAAGTGAAGAAGAAAAGTAAGAAAAAGAGATCAGTTTATCTAAATACATTTGAAGTTTAAAATTGATTTCTAAGAAAAGTGAAGAAGAAAAGTAAGAAAAAGAGATCAGTTTATCTAAATACATTTGAAGTTTAAAATTGATTTCTAAGAAAAGTGAAGAAGAAAAGTAAGAAAAAGAGATCAGTTTATCTAAATACATTTGAAGTTTAAAATTGATTTCTAAGAAAAGTGAAGAAGAAAAGTAAGAAAAAGAGATCAGTTTATCTAAATACATTTGAAGTTTAAAATTGATTTCTAAGAAAAGAGAAGAAGAAAAGTAAGAAAAAGAGATCAGTTTAACTAAATACATTTGAAGTTTAAAATTGATTTCTAAGAAAAGTGAAGAAGAAAAGTAAGAAAAAGAGATCAGTTTATCTAAATACATTTGAAGTTTAAAATTGATTTCTAAGAAAAGTGAAGAAGAAAAGTAAGAAAAAGAGATCAGTTTATCTAAATACATTTGAAGTTTAAAATTGATTTCTAAGAAAAGTGAAGAAGAAAAGTAAGAAAAAGAGATCAGTTTATCTAAATACATTTGAAGTTTAAAATTGATTTCTAAGAAAAGTGAAGAAGAAAAGTAAGAAAAAGAGATCAGTTTATCTAAATACATTTGAAGTTTAAAATTGATTTCTAAGAAAAGTGAAGAAGAAAAGTAAGAAAAAGAGATCAGTTTATCTAAATACATTTGAAGTTTAAAATTGATTTCTAAGAAAAGTGAAGAAGAAAAGTAAGAAAAAGAGATCAGTTTATCTAAATACATTTGAAGTTTAAAATTGATTTCTAAGAAAAGTGAAGAAGAAAAGTAAGAAAAAGAGATCAGTTTAACTAAATACATTTGAAGTTTAAAATTGATTTCTAAGAAAAGTGAAGAAGAAAAGTAAGAAAAAGAGATCAGTTTATCTAAATACATTTGAAGTTTAAAATTGATTTCTAAGAAAAGTGAAGAAGAAAAGTAAGAAAAAGAGATCAGTTTATCTAAATACATTTGAAGTTTAAAATTGATTTCTAAGAAAAGTGAAGAAGAAAAGTAAGAAAAAGAGATCAGTTTATCTAAATACATTTGAAGTTTAAAATTGATTTCTAAGAAAAGTGAAGAAGAAAAAGTAAGAAAAAGAGATCAGTTTATCTAAATACATTTGAAGTTTAAAATTGATTTCTAAGAAAAGAGAAGAAGAAAAGTAAGAAAAAGAGATCAGTTTAACTAAATACATTTGAAGTTTAAAATTGATTTCTAAGAAAAGTGAAGAAGAAAAGTAAGAAAAAGAGATCAGTTTATCTAAATACATTTGAAGTTTAAAATTGATTTCTAAGAAAAGTGAAGAAGAAAAGTAAGAAAAAGAGATCAGTTTATCTAAATACATTTGAAGTTTAAAATTGATTTCTAAGAAAAGTGAAGAAGAAAAGTAAGAAAAAGAGATCAGTTTATCTAAATACATTTGAAGTTTAAAATTGATTTCTAAGAAAAGTGAAGAAGAAAAGTAAGAAAAAGAGATCAGTTTATCTAAATACATTTGAAGTTTAAAATTGATTTCTAAGAAAAGTGAAGAAGAAAAGTAAGAAAAAGAGATCAGTTTATCTAAATACATTTGAAGTTTAAAATTGATTTCTAAGAAAAGTGAAGAAGAAAAGTAAGAAAAAGAGATCAGTTTATCTAAATACATTTGAAGTTTAAAATTGATTTCTAAGAAAAGTGAAGAAGAAAAGTAAGAAAAAGAGATCAGTTTATCTAAATACATTTGAAGTTTAAAATTGATTTCTAAGAAAAGTGAAGAAGAAAAGTAAGAAAAAGAGATCAGTTTATCTAAATACATTTGAAGTTTAAAATTGATTTCTAAGAAAAGTGAAGAAGAAAAGTAAGAAAAAGAGATCAGTTTATCTAAATACATTTGAAGTTTAAAATTGATTTCTAAGAAAAGTGAAGAAGAAAAGTAAGAAAAAGAGATCAGTTTATCTAAATACATTTGAAGTTTAAAATTGATTTCTAAGAAAAGTGAAGAAGAAAAGTAAGAAAAAGAGATCAGTTTATCTAAATACATTTGAAGTTTAAAATTGATTTCTAAGAAAAGTGAAGAAGAAAAGTAAGAAAAAGAGATCAGTTTATCTAAATACATTTGAAGTTTAAAATTGATTTCTAAGAAAAGTGAAGAAGAAAAGTAAGAAAAAGAGATAAGTTTATCTAAATACATTTGAAGTTTAAAATTGATTTCTAAGAAAAGTGAAGAAGAAAAGTAAGAAAAAGAGATAAGTTTATCTAAATACATTTGAAGTTTAAAATTGATTTCTAAGAAAAGTTAAGAAGAAAAGTAAGAAAAAGAGATCAGTTTATCTAAATACATTTGAAGTTTAAAATTGATTTCTAAGAAAAGTGAAGAAGAAAAGTAAGAAAAAGAGATCAGTTTAACTAAATACATTTGAAGTTTAAAATTGATTTATAAGAAAAGTGAAGAAGAAAAGTAAGAAAAAGAGATCAGTTTATCTAAATACATTTGAAGTTTAAAATTGATTTCTAAGAAAAGTGAAGAAGAAAAGTAAGAAAAAGAGATCAGTTTATCTAAATACATTTGAAGTTTAAAATTGATTTCTAAGAAAAGTGAAGAAGAAAAGTAAGAAAAAGAGATAAGTTTATCTAAATACATTTGAAGTTTAAAATTGATTTCTAAGAAAAGTGAAGAAGAAAAGTAAGAAAAAGAGATCAGTTTATCTAAATACATTTGAAGTTTAAAATTGATTTCTAAGAAAAGTGAAGAAGAAAAGTAAGAAAAAGAGATCAGTTTATCTAAATACATTTGAAGTTTAAAATTGATTTCTAAGAAAAGTGAAGAAGAAAAGTAAGAAAAAGAGATCAGTTTATCTAAATACATTTGGATTTAAAAATTGATTTCTAAGAAAAGTGAAGAAGAAAAGTAAGAAAAAGAGATCAGTTTATCTAAATACATTTGAAGTTTAAAATTGATTTCTAAGAAAAGTGAAGAAGAAAAGTAAGAAAAAGAGATCAGTTTATCTAAATACATTTGAAGTTTAAAATTGATTTCTAAGAAAAGTGAAGAAGAAAAGTAAGAAAAAGAGATCAGTTTATCTAAATACATTTGAAGTTTAAAATTGATTTCTAAGAAAAGTGAAGAAGAAAAGTAAGAAAAAGAGATCAGTTTATCTAAATACATTTGAAGTTTAAAATTGATTTCTAAGAAAAGTGAAGAAGAAAAGTAAGAAAAAGAGATCAGTTTAACTAAATACATTTGAAGTTTAAAATTGATTTCTAAGAAAAGTGAAGAAGAAAAGTAAGAAAAAGAGATCAGTTTATCTAAATACATTTGAAGTTTAAAATTGTTTTCTAAGAAAAGTGAAGAAGAAAAGTAAGAAAAAGAGATCAGTTTATCTAAATACATTTGAATTTTAAAATTGTTTTCTAAGAAAAGTGAAGAAGAAAAGTAAGAAAAAGAGACCAGTTTAACTAAATACATTGTAAGTTTAAAATGAATTTCTAAGAAAAGTGAAGAAGAAAAGTAAGAAAAAGAGATTAGTTTATCTAAATACATTTGAAGTTTAAAATTGATTTCTAAGAAAAGTGAAGAAGAAAAGTAAGAAAAAGAGATCAGTTTATCTAAATACATTTGAAGTTTAAAATTGATTTCTAAGAAAAGTGAAGAAGAAAAGTAAGAAAAAGAGATCAGTTTAACTAAATACATTTGAAGTTTAAAATTGATTTCTAAGAAAAGTGAAGAAGAAAAGTAAGAAAAAGAGATCAGTTTATCTAAATACATTTGGATTTTAAAATTGATTTCTAAGAAAAGTGAAGAAGAAAAGTAAGAAAAAGAGATCAGTTTATCTAAATACATTTGAAGTTTAAAATTGATTTCTAAGAAAAGTGAAGAAGAAAAGTAAGAAAAAGAGATCAGTTTATCTAAATACATTTGAAGTTTAAAATTGATTTCTAAGAAAAGTGAAGAAGAAAAGTAAGAAAAAGAGATCAGTTTATCTAAATACATTTGAAGTTTAAAATTGATTTCTAAGAAAAGTGAAGAAGAAAAGTAAGAAAAAGAGATCAGTTTATCTAAATACATTTGAAGTTTAAAATTGATTTCTAAGAAAAGTGAAGAAGAAAAGTAAGAAAAAGAGATCAGTTTATCTAAATACATTTGAAGTTTAAAATTGATTTCTAAGAAAAGTGAAGAAGAAAAGTAAGAAAAAGAGATCAGTTTATCTAAATACATTTGGATTTTAAAATTGATTTCTAAGAAAAGTGAAGAAGAAAAGTAAGAAAAAGAGATCAGTTTATCTAAATACATTTGAAGTTTAAAATTGATTTCTAAGAAAAGTGAAGAAGAAAAGTAAGAAAAAGAGATCAGTTTATCTAAATACATTTGAAGTTTAAAATTGATTTCTAAGAAAAGTGAAGAAGAAAAGTAAGAAAAAGAGATCAGTTTATCTAAATACATTTGAAGTTTAAAATTGATTTCTAAGAAAAGTGAAGAAGAAAAGTAAGAAAAAGAGATCAGTTTATCTAAATACATTTGAAGTTTAAAATTGATTTCTAAGAAAAGAGAAGAAGAAAAGTAAGAAAAAGAGATCAGTTTAACTAAATACATTTGAAGTTTAAAATTGATTTCTAAGAAAAGTGAAGAAGAAAAGTAAGAAAAAGAGATCAGTTTATCTAAATACATTTGAAGTTTAAAATTGATTTCTAAGAAAAGTGAAGAAGAAAAGTAAGAAAAAGAGATAAGTTTATCTAAATACATTTGAAGTTTAAAATTGATTTCTAAGAAAAGTGAAGAAGAAAAGTAAGAAAAAGAGATCAGTTTATCTAAATACATTTGAAGTTTAAAATTGATTTCTAAGAAAAGTGAAGAAGAAAAGTAAGAAAAAGAGATCAGTTTATCTAAATACATTTGAAGTTTAAAATTGATTTCTAAGAAAAGTGAAGAAGAAAAGTAAGAAAAAGAGATCAGTTTATCTAAATACATTTGAAGTTTAAAATTGATTTCTAAGAAAAGTGAAGAAGAAAAGTAAGAAAAAGAGATCAGTTTATCTAAATACATTTGAAGTTTAAAATTGATTTCTAAGAAAAGTGAAGAAGAAAAGTAAGAAAAAGAGATCAGTTTATCTAAATACATTTGAAGTTTAAAATTGATTTCTAAGAAAAGTGAAGAAGAAAAGTAAGAAAAAGAGATCAGTTTAACTAAATACATTTGAATTTTAAAATTGATTTCTAAGAAAAGTGAAGAAGAAAAGTAAGAAAAAGAGATCAGTTTATCTAAATACATTTGAAGTTTAAAATTGATTTCTAAGAAAAGAGAAGAAGAAAAGTAAGAAAAAGAGATCAGTTTAACTAAATACATTTGAAGTTTAAAATTGATTTCTAAGAAAAGTGAAGAAGAAAAGTAAGAAAAAGAGATCAGTTTATCTAAATACATTTGAAGTTTAAAATTGATTTCTAAGAAAAGTGAAGAAGAAAAGTAAGAAAAAGAGATCAGTTTAACTAAATACATTTGAAGTTTAAAATTGATTTCTAAGAAAAGTGAAGAAGAAAAGTAAGAAAAAGAGATCAGTTTATCTAAATACATTTGAAGTTTAAAATTGATTTCTAAGAAAAGTGAAGAAGAAAAGTAAGAAAAAGAGATCAGTTTATCTAAATACATTTGAAGTTTAAAATTGATTTCTAAGAAAAGTGAAGAAGAAAAGTAAGAAAAAGAGATCAGTTTATCTAAATACATTTGAAGTTTAAAATTGATTTCTAAGAAAAGTGAAGAAGAAAAGTAAGAAAAAGAGATCAGTTTATCTAAATACATTTGAAGTTTAAAATTGATTTCTAAGAAAAGTGAAGAAGAAAAGTAAGAAAAAGAGATCAGTTTATCTAAATACATTTGAAGTTTAAAATTGATTTCTAAGAAAAGTGAAGAAGAAAAGTAAGAAAAAGAGATCAGTTTATCTAAATACATTTGAAGTTTAAAATTGATTTCTAAGAAAAGTGAAGAAGAAAAGTAAGAAAAAGAGATCAGTTTATCTAAATACATTTGAAGTTTAAAATTGATTTCTAAGAAAAGTGAAGAAGAAAAGTAAGAAAAAGAGATCAGTTTATCTAAATACATTTGAAGTTTAAAATTGATTTCTAAGAAAAGTGAAGAAGAAAAGTAAGAAAAAGAGATCAGTTTATCTAAATACATTTGAAGTTTAAAATTGATTTCTAAGAAAAGTGAAGAAGAAAAGTAAGAAAAAGAGATCAGTTTAACTAAATACATTTGAAGTTTAAAATTGATTTATAAGAAAAGTGAAGAAGAAAAGTAAGAAAAAGAGATCAGTTTATCTAAATACATTTGAAGTTTAAAATTGATTTCTAAGAAAAGTGAAGAAGAAAAGTAAGAAAAAGAGATCAGTTTATCTAAATACATTTGAAGTTTAAAATTGATTTCTAAGAAAAGTGAAGAAGAAAAGTAAGAAAAAGAGATCAGTTTATCTAAATACATTTGAAGTTTAAAATTGATTTCTAAGAAAAGTGAAGAAGAAAAGTAAGAAAAAGAGATCAGTTTATCTAAATACATTTGAAGTTTAAAATTGATTTCTAAGAAAAGTGAAGAAGAAAAGTAAGAAAAAGAGATCAGTTTATCTAAATACATTTGAAGTTTAAAATTGATTTCTAAGAAAAGTGAAGAAGAAAAGTAAGAAAAAGAGATCAGTTTATCTAAATACATTTGAAGTTTAAAATTGATTTCTAAGAAAAGTGAAGAAGAAAAGTAAGAAAAAGAGATCAGTTTATCTAAATACATTTGAAGTTTAAAATTGATTTCTAAGAAAAGTGAAGAAGAAAAGTAAGAAAAAGAGATCAGTTTAACTAAATACATTTGAAGTTTAAAATTGATTTCTAAGAAAAGTGAAGAAGAAAAGTAAGAAAAAGAGATCAGTTTATCTAAATACATTTGAAGTTTAAAATTGATTTCTAAGAAAAGTGAAGAAGAAAAGTAAGAAAAAGAGATCAGTTTATCTAAATACATTTGAAGTTTAAAATTGATTTCTAAGAAAAGTGAAGAAGAAAAGTAAGAAAAAGAGATAAGTTTATCTAAATACATTTGAAGTTTAAAATTGATTTCTAAGAAAAGTGAAGAAGAAAAGTAAGAAAAAGAGATCAGTTTATCTAAATACATTTGAAGTTTAAAATTGATTTCTAAGAAAAGAGAAGAAGAAAAGTAAGAAAAAGAGATCAGTTTATCTAAATACATTTGGATTTTAAAATTGATTTCTAAGAAAAGTGAAGAAGAAAAGTAAGAAAAAGAGATCAGTTTATCTAAATACATTTGAAGTTTAAAATTGATTTCTAAGAAAAGAGAAGAAGAAAAGTAAGAAAAAGAGATCAGTTTATCTAAATACATTTGGATTTTAAAATTGATTTCTAAGAAAAGTGAAGAAGAAAAGTAAGAAAAAGAGATCAGTTTATCTAAATACATTTGAAGTTTAAAATTGATTTCTAAGAAAAGTGAAGAAGAAAAGTAAGAAAAAGAGATCAGTTTATCTAAATACATTTGGATTTTAAAATTGATTTCTAAGAAAAGTGAAGAAGAAAAGTAAGAAAAAGAGATCAGTTTATCTAAATACATTTGGATTTTAAAATTGATTTCTAAGAAAAGTGAAGAAGAAAAGTAAGAAAAAGAGATCAGTTTATCTAAATACATTTGAAGTTTAAAATTGATTTCTAAGAAAAGTGAAGAAGAAAAGTAAGAAAAAGAGATCAGTTTATCTAAATACATTTGAAGTTTAAAATTGATTTCTAAGAAAAGTGAAGAAGAAAAGTAAGAAAAAGAGATCAGTTTATCTAAATACATTTGAAGTTTAAAATTGATTTCTAAGAAAAGTAAGAAAAAGAGATCAGTTTATCTAAATACATTTGGATTTTAAAATTGATTTCTAAGAAAAGTGAAGAAGAAAAGTAAGAAAAAGAGATCAGTTTATCTAAATACATTTGGATTTTAAAATTGATTTCTAAGAAAAGTGAAGAAGAAAAGTAAGAAAAAGAGATCAGTTTAACTAAATACATTTGAAGTTTAAAATTGATTTCTAAGAAAAGTGAAGAAGAAAAGTAAGAAAAAGAGATCAGTTTAACTAAATACATTTGAAGTTTAAAATTGATTTCTAAGAAAAGTGAAGAAGAAAAGTAAGAAAAAGAGATAAGTTTATCTAAATACATTTGAAGTTTAAAATTGATTTCTAAGAAAAGTGAAGAAGAAAAGTAAGAAAAAGAGATCAGTTTATCTAAATACATTTGAAGTTTAAAATTGATTTCTAAGAAAAGTGAAGAAGAAAAGTAAGAAAAAGAGATCAGTTTATCTAAATACATTTGAAGTTTAAAATTGATTTCTAAGAAAAGTGAAGAAGAAAAGTAAGAAAAAGAGATCAGTTTATCTAAATACATTTGAAGTTTAAAATTGATTTCTAAGAAAAGTGAAGAAGAAAAGTAAGAAAAAGAGATCAGTTTATCTAAATACATTTGAAGTTTAAAATTGATTTCTAAGAAAAGTGAAGAAGAAAAGTAAGAAAAAGAGATCAGTTTATCTAAATACATTTGAAGTTTAAAATTGATTTCTAAGAAAAGTGAAGAAGAAAAGTAAGAAAAAGAGATCAGTTTATCTAAATACATTTGAAGTTTAAAATTGATTTCTAAGAAAAGTGAAGAAGAAAAGTAAGAAAAAGAGATCAGTTTATCTAAATACATTTGAAGTTTAAAATTGATTTCTAAGAAAAGTGAAGAAGAAAAGTAAGAAAAAGAGATCAGTTTATCTAAATACATTTGAAGTTTAAAATTGATTTCTAAGAAAAGTGAAGAAGAAAAGTAAGAAAAAGAGATCAGTTTAACTAAATACATTTGAAGTTTAAAATTGATTTATAAGAAAAGTGAAGAAGAAAAGTAAGAAAAAGAGATCAGTTTATCTAAATACATTTGAAGTTTAAAATTGATTTCTAAGAAAAGTGAAGAAGAAAAGTAAGAAAAAGAGATCAGTTTATCTAAATACATTTGAAGTTTAAAATTGATTTCTAAGAAAAGTGAAGAAGAAAAGTAAGAAAAAGAGATCAGTTTATCTAAATACATTTGAAGTTTAAAATTGATTTCTAAGAAAAGTGAAGAAGAAAAGTAAGAAAAAGAGATCAGTTTATCTAAATACATTTGAAGTTTAAAATTGATTTCTAAGAAAAGTGAAGAAGAAAAGTAAGAAAAAGAGATCAGTTTATCTAAATACATTTGAAGTTTAAAATTGATTTCTAAGAAAAGTGAAGAAGAAAAGTAAGAAAAAGAGATCAGTTTATCTAAATACATTTGAAGTTTAAAATTGATTTCTAAGAAAAGTGAAGAAGAAAAGTAAGAAAAAGAGATCAGTTTATCTAAATACATTTGAAGTTTAAAATTGATTTCTAAGAAAAGAGAAGAAGAAAAGTAAGAAAAAGAGATCAGTTTAACTAAATACATTTGAAGTTTAAAATTGATTTCTAAGAAAAGTGAAGAAGAAAAGTAAGAAAAAGAGATCAGTTTATCTAAATACATTTGAAGTTTAAAATTGATTTCTAAGAAAAGTGAAGAAGAAAAGTAAGAAAAAGAGATCAGTTTATCTAAATACATTTGAAGTTTAAAATTGATTTCTAAGAAAAGTGAAGAAGAAAAGTAAGAAAAAGAGATAAGTTTATCTAAATACATTTGAAGTTTAAAATTGATTTCTAAGAAAAGTGAAGAAGAAAAGTAAGAAAAAGAGATCAGTTTATCTAAATACATTTGAAGTTTAAAATTGATTTCTAAGAAAAGAGAAGAAGAAAAGTAAGAAAAAGAGATCAGTTTATCTAAATACATTTGGATTTTAAAATTGATTTCTAAGAAAAGTGAAGAAGAAAAGTAAGAAAAAGAGATCAGTTTATCTAAATACATTTGAAGTTTAAAATTGATTTCTAAGAAAAGTGAAGAAGAAAAGTAAGAAAAAGAGATCAGTTTATCTAAATACATTTGGATTTTAAAATTGATTTCTAAGAAAAGTGAAGAAGAAAAGTAAGAAAAAGAGATCAGTTTATCTAAATACATTTGGATTTTAAAATTGATTTCTAAGAAAAGTGAAGAAGAAAAGTAAGAAAAAGAGATCAGTTTATCTAAATACATTTGAAGTTTAAAATTGATTTCTAAGAAAAGTGAAGAAGAAAAGTAAGAAAAAGAGATCAGTTTATCTAAATACATTTGAAGTTTAAAATTGATTTCTAAGAAAAGAGAAGAAGAAAAGTAAGAAAAAGAGATCAGTTTATCTAAATACATTTGGATTTTAAAATTGATTTCTAAGAAAAGTGAAGAAGAAAAGTAAGAAAAAGAGATCAGTTTATCTAAATACATTTGAAGTTTAAAATTGATTTCTAAGAAAAGTAAGAAAAAGAGATCAGTTTATCTAAATACATTTGGATTTTAAAATTGATTTCTAAGAAAAGTGAAGAAGAAAAGTAAGAAAAAGAGATCAGTTTATCTAAATACATTTGGATTTTAAAATTGATTTCTAAGAAAAGTGAAGAAGAAAAGTAAGAAAAAGAGATCAGTTTAACTAAATACATTTGAAGTTTAAAATTGATTTCTAAGAAAAGTGAAGAAGAAAAGTAAGAAAAAGAGATCAGTTTAACTAAATACATTTGAAGTTTAAAATTGATTTCTAAGAAAAGTGAAGAAGAAAAGTAAGAAAAAGAGATAAGTTTATCTAAATACATTTGAAGTTTAAAATTGATTTCTAAGAAAAGTGAAGAAGAAAAGTAAGAAAAAGAGATCAGTTTATCTAAATACATTTGAAGTTTAAAATTGATTTCTAAGAAAAGTGAAGAAGAAAAGTAAGAAAAAGAGATCAGTTTATCTAAATACATTTGAAGTTTAAAATTGATTTCTAAGAAAAGTGAAGAAGAAAAGTAAGAAAAAGAGATCAGTTTATCTAAATACATTTGAAGTTTAAAATTGATTTCTAAGAAAAGTGAAGAAGAAAAGTAAGAAAAAGAGATCAGTTTATCTAAATACATTTGAAGTTTAAAATTGATTTCTAAGAAAAGTGAAGAAGAAAAGTAAGAAAAAGAGATCAGTTTATCTAAATACATTTGAAGTTTAAAATTGATTTCTAAGAAAAGTGAAGAAGAAAAGTAAGAAAAAGAGATCAGTTTATCTAAATACATTTGAAGTTTAAAATTGATTTCTAAGAAAAGTGAAGAAGAAAAGTAAGAAAAAGAGATCAGTTTATCTAAATACATTTGAAGTTTAAAATTGATTTCTAAGAAAAGTGAAGAAGAAAAGTAAGAAAAAGAGATCAGTTTATCTAAATACATTTGAAGTTTAAAATTGATTTCTAAGAAAAGTGAAGAAGAAAAGTAAGAAAAAGAGATCAGTTTAACTAAATACATTTGAAGTTTAAAATTGATTTATAAGAAAAGTGAAGAAGAAAAGTAAGAAAAAGAGATCAGTTTATCTAAATACATTTGAAGTTTAAAATTGATTTCTAAGAAAAGTGAAGAAGAAAAGTAAGAAAAAGAGATCAGTTTATCTAAATACATTTGAAGTTTAAAATTGATTTCTAAGAAAAGTGAAGAAGAAAAGTAAGAAAAAGAGATCAGTTTATCTAAATACATTTGAAGTTTAAAATTGATTTCTAAGAAAAGAGAAGAAGAAAAGTAAGAAAAAGAGATCAGTTTAACTAAATACATTTGAAGTTTAAAATTGATTTCTAAGAAAAGTGAAGAAGAAAAGTAAGAAAAAGAGATCAGTTTATCTAAATACATTTGAAGTTTAAAATTGATTTCTAAGAAAAGTGAAGAAGAAAAGTAAGAAAAAGAGATCAGTTTATCTAAATACATTTGAAGTTTAAAATTGATTTCTAAGAAAAGTGAAGAAGAAAAGTAAGAAAAAGAGATAAGTTTATCTAAATACATTTGAAGTTTAAAATTGATTTCTAAGAAAAGTGAAGAAGAAAAGTAAGAAAAAGAGATCAGTTTATCTAAATACATTTGAAGTTTAAAATTGATTTCTAAGAAAAGAGAAGAAGAAAAGTAAGAAAAAGAGATCAGTTTATCTAAATACATTTGGATTTTAAAATTGATTTCTAAGAAAAGTGAAGAAGAAAAGTAAGAAAAAGAGATCAGTTTATCTAAATACATTTGAAGTTTAAAATTGATTTCTAAGAAAAGTGAAGAAGAAAAGTAAGAAAAAGAGATCAGTTTAACTAAATACATTTGAATTTTAAAATTGATTTCTAAGAAAAGTGAAGAAGAAAAGTAAGAAAAAGAGATCAGTTTATCTAAATACATTTGAAGTTTAAAATTGATTTCTAAGAAAAGTGAAGAAGAAAAGTAAGAAAAAGAGATCAGTTTATCTAAATACATTTGAAGTTTAAAATTGATTTCTAAGAAAAGTGAAGAAGAAAAGTAAGAAAAAGAGATCAGTTTATCTAAATACATTTGAAGTTTAAAATTGATTTCTAAGAAAAGTGAAGAAGAAAAGTAAGAAAAAGAGATCAGTTTATCTAAATACATTTGAAGTTTAAAATTGATTTCTAAGAAAAGTGAAGAAGAAAAGTAAGAAAAAGAGATCAGTTTATCTAAATACATTTGAAGTTTAAAATTGATTTCTAAGAAAAGTGAAGAAGAAAAGTAAGAAAAAGAGATCAGTTTATCTAAATACATTTGAAGTTTAAAATTGATTTCTAAGAAAAGTGAAGAAGAAAAGTAAGAAAAAGAGATCAGTTTATCTAAATACATTTGAAGTTTAAAATTGATTTCTAAGAAAAGTGAAGAAGAAAAGTAAGAAAAAGAGATCAGTTTATCTAAATACATTTGAAGTTTAAAATTGATTTCTAAGAAAAGTGAAGAAGAAAAGTAAGAAAAAGAGATCAGTTTATCTAAATACATTTGAAGTTTAAAATTGATTTCTAAGAAAAGTGAAGAAGAAAAGTAAGAAAAAGAGATCAGTTTATCTAAATACATTTGAAGTTTAAAATTGATTTCTAAGAAAAGTGAAGAAGAAAAGTAAGAAAAAGAGATCAGTTTAACTAAATACATTTGAAGTTTAAAATTGATTTCTAAGAAAAGTGAAGAAGAAAAGTAAGAAAAAGAGATCAGTTTATCTAAATACATTTGAAGTTTAAAATTGATTTCTAAGAAAAGTGAAGAAGAAAAGTAAGAAAAAGAGATCAGTTTATCTAAATACATTTGAAGTTTAAAATTGATTTCTAAGAAAAGTGAAGAAGAAAAGTAAGAAAAAGAGATAAGTTTATCTAAATACATTTGAAGTTTAAAATTGATTTCTAAGAAAAGTGAAGAAGAAAAGTAAGAAAAAGAGATCAGTTTATCTAAATACATTTGAAGTTTAAAATTGATTTCTAAGAAAAGTGAAGAAGAAAAGTAAGAAAAAGAGATCAGTTTATCTAAATACATTTGAAGTTTAAAATTGTTTTCTAAGAAAAGTGAAGAAGAAAAGTAAGAAAAAGAGATCAGTTTATCTAAATACATTTGAAGTTTAAAATTGATTTCTAAGAAAAGTGAAGAAGAAAAGTAAGAAAAAGAGATCAGTTTATCTAAATACATTTGAAGTTTAAAATTGATTTCTAAGAAAAGTGAAGAAGAAAAGTAAGAAAAAGAGATCAGTTTATCTAAATACATTTGAAGTTTAAAATTGATTTCTAAGAAAAGTGAAGAAGAAAAGTAAGAAAAAGAGATCAGTTTATCTAAATACATTTGAAGTTTAAAATTGATTTCTAAGAAAAGTGAAGAAGAAAAGTAAGAAAAAGAGATCAGTTTATCTAAATACATTTGAAGTTTAAAATTGATTTCTAAGAAAAGTGAAGAAGAAAAGTAAGAAAAAGAGATCAGTTTATCTAAATACATTTGAAGTTTAAAATTGATTTCTAAGAAAAGTGAAGAAGAAAAGTAAGAAAAAGAGATCAGTTTATCTAAATACATTTGAAGTTTAAAATTGATTTCTAAGAAAAGTGAAGAAGAAAAGTAAGAAAAAGAGATCAGTTTATCTAAATACATTTGAAGTTTAAAATTGATTTCTAAGAAAAGTGAAGAAGAAAAGTAAGAAAAAGAGATCAGTTTATCTAAATACATTTGAAGTTTAAAATTGATTTCTAAGAAAAGTGAAGAAGAAAAGTAAGAAAAAGAGATCAGTTTATCTAAATACATTTGAAGTTTAAAATTGATTTCTAAGAAAAGTGAAGAAGAAAAGTAAGAAAAAGAGATCAGTTTATCTAAATACATTTGAAGTTTAAAATTGATTTCTAAGAAAAGTGAAGAAGAAAAGTAAGAAAAAGAGATCAGTTTATCTAAATACATTTGAAGTTTAAAATTGATTTCTAAGAAAAGTGAAGAAGAAAAGTAAGAAAAAGAGATCAGTTTATCTAAATACATTTGAAGTTTAAAATTGATTTCTAAGAAAAGAGAAGAAGAAAAGTAAGAAAAAGAGATCAGTTTAACTAAATACATTTGAAGTTTAAAATTGATTTCTAAGAAAAGTGAAGAAGAAAAGTAAGAAAAAGAGATCAGTTTATCTAAATACATTTGAAGTTTAAAATTGATTTCTAAGAAAAGTGAAGAAGAAAAGTAAGAAAAAGAGATCAGTTTATCTAAATACATTTGAAGTTTAAAATTGATTTCTAAGAAAAGTGAAGAAGAAAAGTAAGAAAAAGAGATCAGTTTATCTAAATACATTTGAAGTTTAAAATTGATTTCTAAGAAAAGTGAAGAAGAAAAGTAAGAAAAAGAGATCAGTTTATCTAAATACATTTGAAGTTTAAAATTGATTTCTAAGAAAAGAGAAGAAGAAAAGTAAGAAAAAGAGATCAGTTTATCTAAATACATTTGGATTTTAAAATTGATTTCTAAGAAAAGTGAAGAAGAAAAGTAAGAAAAAGAGATCAGTTTATCTAAATACATTTGAAGTTTAAAATTGATTTCTAAGAAAAGTGAAGAAGAAAAGTAAGAAAAAGAGATCAGTTTATCTAAATACATTTGAAGTTTAAAATTGATTTCTAAGAAAAGTGAAGAAGAAAAGTAAGAAAAAGAGATCAGTTTATCTAAATACATTTGAAGTTTAAAATTGATTTCTAAGAAAAGTGAAGAAGAAAAGTAAGAAAAAGAGATCAGTTTAACTAAATACATTTGAATTTTAAAATTGATTTCTAAGAAAAGTGAAGAAGAAAAGTAAGAAAAAGAGATCAGTTTATCTAAATACATTTGAAGTTTAAAATTGATTTCTAAGAAAAGTGAAGAAGAAAAGTAAGAAAAAGAGATCAGTTTATCTAAATACATTTGAAGTTTAAAATTGATTTCTAAGAAAAGAGAAGAAGAAAAGTAAGAAAAAGAGATCAGTTTAACTAAATACATTTGAAGTTTAAAATTGATTTCTAAGAAAAGTGAAGAAGAAAAGTAAGAAAAAGAGATCAGTTTATTTAAATACATTTGGATTTTAAAATTGATTTCTAAGAAAAGAGAAGAAGAAAAGTAAGAAAAAGAGATCAGTTTATCTAAATACATTTGAAGTTTAAAATTGATTTCTAAGAAAAGTGAAGAAGAAAAGTAAGAAAAAGAGATCAGTTTATCTAAATACATTTGAAGTTTAAAATTGATTTCTAAGAAAAGTGAAGAAGAAAAGTAAGAAAAAGAGATCAGTTTATCTAAATACATTTGAAGTTTAAAATTGATTTCTAAGAAAAGTGAAGAAGAAAAGTAAGAAAAAGAGATCAGTTTATCTAAATACATTTGGATTTTAAAATTGATTTCTAAGAAAAGTGAAGAAGAAAAGTAAGAAAAAGAGATCAGTTTATCTAAATACATTTGAAGTTTAAAATTGATTTCTAAGAAAAGTGAAGAAGAAAAGTAAGAAAAAGAGATCAGTTTATCTAAATACATTTGAAGTTTAAAATTGATTTCTAAGAAAAGAGAAGAAGAAAAGTAAGAAAAAGAGATCAGTTTAACTAAATACATTTGAATTTTAAAATTGATTTCTAAGAAAAGTGAAGAAGAAAAGTAAGAAAAAGAGATCAGTTTATCTAAATACATTTGAAGTTTAAAATTGATTTCTAAGAAAAGTGAAGAAGAAAAGTAAGAAAAAGAGATCAGTTTATCTAAATACATTTGAAGTTTAAAATTGATTTCTAAGAAAAGTGAAGAAGAAAAGTAAGAAAAAGAGATCAGTTTATCTAAATACATTTGAAGTTTAAAATTGATTTCTAAGAAAAGTGAAGAAGAAAAGTAAGAAAAAGAGATCAGTTTATCTAAATACATTTGAAGTTTAAAATTGATTTCTAAGAAAAGTGAAGAAGAAAAGTAAGAAAAAGAGATCAGTTTATCTAAATACATTTGAAGTTTAAAATTGATTTCTAAGAAAAGTGAAGAAGAAAAGTAAGAAAAAGAGATCAGTTTATCTAAATACATTTGAAGTTTAAAATTGATTTCTAAGAAAAGTGAAGAAGAAAAGTAAGAAAAAGAGATCAGTTTATCTAAATACATTTGAAGTTTAAAATTGATTTCTAAGAAAAGTGAAGAAGAAAAGTAAGAAAAAGAGATCAGTTTATCTAAATACATTTGAAGTTTAAAATTGATTTCTAAGAAAAGTGAAGAAGAAAAGTAAGAAAAAGAGATCAGTTTATCTAAATACATTTGAAGTTTAAAATTGATTTCTAAGAAAAGAGAAGAAGAAAAGTAAGAAAAAGAGATCAGTTTATCTAAATACATTTGAAGTTTAAAATTGATTTCTAAGAAAAGTGAAGAAGAAAAGTAAGAAAAAGAGATCAGTTTATCTAAATACATTTGAAGTTTAAAATTGATTTCTAAGAAAAGTGAAGAAGAAAAGTAAGAAAAAGAGATCAGTTTATCTAAATACATTTGAAGTTTAAAATTGATTTCTAAGAAAAGTGAAGAAGAAAAGTAAGAAAAAGAGATCAGTTTATCTAAATACATTTGAAGTTTAAAATTGATTTCTAAGAAAAGTGAAGAAGAAAAGTAAGAAAAAGAGATCAGTTTATCTAAATACATTTGAAGTTTAAAATTGATTTCTAAGAAAAGTGAAGAAGAAAAGTAAGAAAAAGAGATCAGTTTATCTAAATACATTTGAAGTTTAAAATTGATTTCTAAGAAAAGTGAAGAAGAAAAGTAAGAAAAAGAGATCAGTTTATCTAAATACATTTGAAGTTTAAAATTGATTTCTAAGAAAAGTGAAGAAGAAAAGTAAGAAAAAGAGATCAGTTTAACTAAATACATTTGAATTTTAAAATTGATTTCTAAGAAAAGTGAAGAAGAAAAGTAAGAAAAAGAGATCAGTTTATCTAAATACATTTGAAGTTTAAAATTGATTTCTAAGAAAAGTGAAGAAGAAAAGTAAGAAAAAGAGATCAGTTTATCTAAATACATTTGAAGTTTAAAATTGATTTCTAAGAAAAGTGAAGAAGAAAAGTAAGAAAAAGAGATCAGTTTATCTAAATACATTTGGATTTTAAAATTGATTTCTAAGAAAAGTGAAGAAGAAAAGTAAGAAAAAGAGATCAGTTTATCTAAATACATTTGAAGTTTAAAATTGATTTCTAAGAAAAGTGAAGAAGAAAAGTAAGAAAAAGAGATCAGTTTATCTAAATACATTTGAAGTTTAAAATTGATTTCTAAGAAAAGTGAAGAAGAAAAGTAAGAAAAAGAGATCAGTTTATCTAAATACATTTGAAGTTTAAAATTGATTTCTAAGAAAAGTGAAGAAGAAAAGTAAGAAAAAGAGATCAGTTTAACTAAATACATTTGAATTTTAAAATTGATTTCTAAGAAAAGTGAAGAAGAAAAGTAAGAAAAAGAGATCAGTTTATCTAAATACATTTGAAGTTTAAAATTGATTTCTAAGAAAAGTGAAGAAGAAAAGTAAGAAAAAGAGATCAGTTTATCTAAATACATTTGAAGTTTAAAATTGATTTCTAAGAAAAGAGAAGAAGAAAAGTAAGAAAAAGAGATCAGTTTAACTAAATACATTTGAAGTTTAAAATTGATTTCTAAGAAAAGTGAAGAAGAAAAGTAAGAAAAAGAGATCAGTTTATTTAAATACATTTGGATTTTAAAATTGATTTCTAAGAAAAGAGAAGAAGAAAAGTAAGAAAAAGAGATCAGTTTATCTAAATACATTTGAAGTTTAAAATTGATTTCTAAGAAAAGTGAAGAAGAGTAAGAAAAAGAGATCAGTTTATCTAAATACATTGTAAGTTTAAAATTGATTTCTAAGAAAAGTGAAGAAGAAAAGTAAGAAAAAGAGATCAGTTTATCTAAATACATTTGAAGTTTAAAATTGATTTCTAAGAAAAGTGAAGAAGAAAAGTAAGAAAAAGAGATCAGTTTATCTAAATACATTTGGATTTTAAAATTGATTTCTAAGAAAAGTGAAGAAGAAAAGTAAGAAAAAGAGATCAGTTTATCTAAATACATTTGAAGTTTAAAATTGATTTCTAAGAAAAGTGAAGAAGAAAAGTAAGAAAAAGAGATCAGTTTATCTAAATACATTTGAAGTTTAAAATTGATTTCTAAGAAAAGAGAAGAAGAAAAGTAAGAAAAAGAGATCAGTTTAACTAAATACATTTGAATTTTAAAATTGATTTCTAAGAAAAGTGAAGAAGAAAAGTAAGAAAAAGAGATCAGTTTATCTAAATACATTTGAAGTTTAAAATTGATTTCTAAGAAAAGTGAAGAAGAAAAGTAAGAAAAAGAGATCAGTTTATCTAAATACATTTGAAGTTTAAAATTGATTTCTAAGAAAAGTGAAGAAGAAAAGTAAGAAAAAGAGATCAGTTTATCTAAATACATTTGAAGTTTAAAATTGATTTCTAAGAAAAGTGAAGAAGAAAAGTAAGAAAAAGAGATCAGTTTATCTAAATACATTTGAAGTTTAAAATTGATTTCTAAGAAAAGTGAAGAAGAAAAGTAAGAAAAAGAGATCAGTTTATCTAAATACATTTGAAGTTTAAAATTGATTTCTAAGAAAAGTGAAGAAGAAAAGTAAGAAAAAGAGATCAGTTTATCTAAATACATTTGAAGTTTAAAATTGATTTCTAAGAAAAGTGAAGAAGAAAAGTAAGAAAAAGAGATCAGTTTATCTAAATACATTTGAAGTTTAAAATTGATTTCTAAGAAAAGTGAAGAAGAAAAGTAAGAAAAAGAGATCAGTTTATCTAAATACATTTGAAGTTTAAAATTGATTTCTAAGAAAAGTGAAGAAGAAAAGTAAGAAAAAGAGATCAGTTTATCTAAATACATTTGAAGTTTAAAATTGATTTCTAAGAAAAGAGAAGAAGAAAAGTAAGAAAAAGAGATCAGTTTATCTAAATACATTTGAAGTTTAAAATTGATTTCTAAGAAAAAGTGAAGAAGAAAAGTAAGAAAAAGAGATCAGTTTATCTAAATACATTTGAAGTTTAAAATTGATTTCTAAGAAAAGTGAAGAAGAAAAGTAAGAAAAAGAGATCAGTTTATCTAAATACATTTGAAGTTTAAAATTGATTTCTAAGAAAAGTGAAGAAGAAAAGTAAGAAAAAGAGATCAGTTTATCTAAATACATTTGAAGTTTAAAATTGATTTCTAAGAAAAGTGAAGAAGAAAAGTAAGAAAAAGAGATCAGTTTATCTAAATACATTTGAAGTTTAAAATTGATTTCTAAGAAAAGTGAAGAAGAAAAGTAAGAAAAAGAGATCAGTTTATCTAAATACATTTGAAGTTTAAAATTGATTTCTAAGAAAAGTGAAGAAGAAAAGTAAGAAAAAGAGATCAGTTTATCTAAATACATTTGAAGTTTAAAATTGATTTCTAAGAAAAGTGAAGAAGAAAAGTAAGAAAAAGAGATCAGTTTATCTAAATACATTTGAAGTTTAAAATTGATTTCTAAGAAAAGTGAAGAAGAAAAGTAAGAAAAAGAGATCAGTTTATCTAAATACATTTGAATTTTAAAATTGATTTCTAAGAAAAGTGAAGAAGAAAAGTAAGAAAAAAGAGATCAGTTTATCTAAATACATTTGAAGTTTAAAATTGATTTCTAAGAAAAGTGAAGAAGAAAAGTAAGAAAAAGAGATCAGTTTATCTA
>CAMPDV010006038.1:0-22050 GCA_946699065.1 Loxodes magnus | reverse complement strand
CCTCACTTTTCTAAATACTTATAACTTCTTTTTATACTAAGTTTTAGTAATTCTAAAAGCTGAAATTCTTTCTTCTTTTCTTACTTTACTTCCTCACTTTTCTAAATACTTATAACTTCTTTTTATACTAAGTTTTAGTAATTCTAAAAGCTGAAATTCTTTCTTCTTTTCTTACTTTACTTCCTCACTTTTCTAAATACTTATAACTAATTTTTATCTCTAAGTTTTAGTAACTCTAAAAGCTCAAATTCCATCTTCTTTTCTTACTTTACTTCCTCACTTTTCTAAATACTTATTACTTCGCAAAGCATACTACTTAAAACTGAAATTCATCTTCTTTTCTTACTTTACTTATTCACTTTACAAAATGATTATTACTTCTCAAAGCATACTCCTTAAAACTAAAATTCATCTTCTTTTCTTACTTTACTTATTCACTTTACAAAATAATTATTACTTCTCAAAGCATACTCCTTAAAACTGAAATTCATCTTCTTTTCTTACTTTACTTCCTCACTTTTCTAAATACTTATAACTAATTTTTATCTCTAAGCTTTAGTAATTCTAAAAGCTGAAATTCCATCTTCTTTTCTTACTTTACTTCCTCACTTTTCTAAATACTTATAACTTCTTTTTATCTCTAAGCTTTAGTAATTCTAAAAGCTGAAAATCCATCTTCTTTTCTTACTTTACTTCCTCACTTTTCTAAATACTTATAACTTCTTTTTATCTCTAAGCTTTAGTAATTCTAAAAGCTGAAATTCCATCTTCTTTTCTTACTTTACTTCCTCACTTTTCTAAATACTTATAACTAATTTTTATCTCTAAGTTTTAGTAACTCTAAATGCTGAAATTCCATCTTCTTTTCTTACTTTACTTCCTCACTTTTCTAAATACTTATAACTTCTTTTTATACTAAGTTTTAGTAACTCTAAATGCTGAAATTCCATCTTCTTTTCTTACTTTACTTCCTCACTTTTCTAAATACTTATAACTAATTTTTATCTCTAAGCTTTAGTAATTCTAAAAGCTCAAATTCCATCTTCTTTTCTTACTTTACTTCCTCACTTTTCTAAATACTTATAACTTCTTTTTATCTCTAAGTTTTAGTAATTCTAAAAACTAAAATTCATCTTCTTTTCTTACTTTACTTATTCACTTTTCAAAATACTTATTACTTCTCAAAGCATACTCCTTAAAACTGAAATTCATCTTCTTTTCTTACTTTACTTATTCACTTTACAAAATAATTATTACTTCTCAAAGCATACTACTTAAAACTGAAATTCATCTTCTTTTCTTACTTTACTTCCTCACTTTTCTAAATACTTATAACTTCTTTTTATCTCTAAGTTTTAGTAATTCTAAAAGCTGAAATTCCATCTTCTTTTCTTACTTTACTTCCTCACTTTTCTAAATACTTATAACTAATTTTTATCTCTAAGTTTTAGTAATTCTAAAAGCTGAAATTCTTTCTTCTTTTCTTACTTTACTTCCTCACTTTTCTAAATACTTATAACTAATTTTTATCTCTAAGTTTTAGTAACTCTAAAAGCTGAAATTCTTTCTTCTTTTCTTACTTTACTTCCTCACTTTTCTAAATACTTATAACTTCTTTTTATACTAAGTTTTAGTAATTCTAAAAGCTGAAATTCTTTCTTCTTTTCTTACTTTACTTCCTCACTTTTCTAAATACTTATAACTAATTTTTATCTCTAAGTTTTAGTAACTCTAAAAGCTGAAATTCCATCTTCTTTTCTTACTTTACTTCCTCACTTTTCTAAATACATATAACTTCCTTCTATACTAAGTTTTAGTAATTCTAAAAGCTGAAATTCCATCTTCTTTTCTTACTTTACTTCCTCACTTTTCTAAATACTTATAACTTCTTTTTATCTCTAAGTTTTAGTAATTCTAAAAGCTGTAAATCTTTCTAATCTCTTTAATTTACTTCCTCACTTTTCTAAATACTTATAACTTCTTTTTATCTCTAAGTTTTAGTAATTCTAAAAGCTGAAATTCTTTCTTCTTTTCTTACTTTACTTCCTCACTTTTCTAAATACTTATAACTAATTTTTATCTCTAAGTTTTAGTAATTCTAAAAGCTGAAATTCTTTCTTCTTTTCTTACTTTACTTCCTCACTTTTCTAAATACTTATAACTTCTTTTTATACTAAGTTTTAGTAATTCTAAAAGCTGAAATTCTTTCTTCTTTTCTTACTTTACTTCCTCACTTTTCTAAATACTTATAACTAATTTTTATACTAAGTTTTAGTAATTCTAAATGCTGAAATTCCATCTTCTTTTCTTACTTTACTTCCTCTCTTTTCTAAATACTTATAACTAATTTTTATCTCTAAGTTTTAGTAACTCTAAAAGCTGAAATTCCATCTTCTTTTCTTACTTTACTTCCTCACTTTTCTAAATACTTATAACTTCTTTTTATACTAAGTTTTAGTAATTCAAAAAGCTGAAATTCTTTCTTCTTTTCTTACTTTACTTCCTCACTTTTCTAAATACTTATAACTAATTTTTATCTCTAAGTTTTAGTAATTCTAAAAGCTGAAATTCCATCTTCTTTTCTTACTTTACTTCCTCACTTTTCTAAATACTCATAACTAATTTTTATCTCTAAGTTTTAGTAACTCTAAAAGCTGAAATTCCATCTTCTTTTCTTACTTTACTTCCTCACTTTTCTAAATACTTATTACTTCTCAAAGCATACTCCTTAAAACTGAAATTCATCTTCTTTTCTTACTTTACTTATTCACTTTACAAAATAATTATTACTTCTCAAAGCATACTCCTTAAAACTGAAATTCATCTTCTTTTCTTACTTTACTTATTCACTTTACAAAATAATTATTACTTCTCAAAGCATACTACTTAAAACTGAAATTCATCTTCTTTTCTTACTTTACTTCCTCACTTTTCTAAATACTTATAACTTCCTTCTATACTAAGTTTTAGTAATTCTAAAAGCTGAAAATCCATCTTCTTTTCTTACTTTACTTCCTCACTTTTCTAAATACTTATAACTTCTTTTTATCTCTAAGCTTTAGTAATTCTAAAAGCTGAAAATCCATCTTCTTTTCTTACTTTACTTCCTCACTTTTCTAAATACTTATAACTTCTTTTTATCTCTAAGCTTTAGTAATTCTAAAAGCTGAAATTCTTTCTTCTTTTCTTACTTTACTTCCTCACTTTTCTAAATACTTATAACTAATTTTTATCTCTAAGCTTTAGTAATTCTAAAAGCTCAAATTCCAACTTCTTTTCTTACTTTACTTCCTCACTTTACTAAATACTTTTAACTAATTTTTATCTCTAAGTTTTAGTAACTCTAAAAGCTCAAATTCTTTCTTCTTTTCTTACTTTACTTCCTCACTTTTCTAAATACTTATAACTAATTTTTATCTCTAAGTTTTAGTAACTCTAAAAGCTGAAATTCTTTCTTCTTTTCTTACTTTACTTCCTCACTTTTCTAAATACTTTTAACTAATTTTTATCTCTAAGTTTTAGTAACTCTAAAAGCTGAAATTCCATCTTCTTTTCTTACTTTACTTCCTCTCTTTTCTAAATACTTATAACTTCTTTTTATCTATAAGTTTTAGTAATTCTAAAAGCTGAAATTCCATCTTCTTTTCTTACTTTACTTCCTCACTTTTCTAAATACTTATAACTTCTTTTTATCTCTAAGTTTAAGTAACTCTAAAAGCTGAAATTCCATCTTCTTTTCTTACTTTACTTCCTCACTTTTCTAAATACTTATAACTTCTTTTTATACTAAGTTTTAGTAATTCAAAAAGCTGAAATTCCATCTTCTTTTCTTACTTTACTTCCTCACTTTTCTAAATACATATAACTTCCTTCTATACTAAGTTTTAGTAATTCTAAAAGCTGAAATTCCATCTTCTTTTCTTACTTTACTTCCTCACTTTTCTAAATACTTATAACTTCTTTTTATCTCTAAGTTTTAGTAACTCTAAATGCTGAAATTCCATCTTCTTTTCTTACTTTACTTCCTCTCTTTTTTAAATACTTATAACTTCTTTTTATACTAAGTTTTAGTAATTCTAAATGCTGAAATTCTTTCTTCTTTTCTTACTTTACTTCCTCACTTTTCTAAATACTTATAACTAATTTTTATCTCTAAGTTTTAGTAACTCTAAAAGCTGAAATTCCATCTTCTTTTCTTACTTTACTTCCTCACTTTTCTAAATACTTATAACTTCTTTTTATCTCTAAGTTTTAGTAATTCTAAAAGCTGAAATTCCATCTTCTTTTCTTACTTTACTTCCTCACTTTTCTAAATACTTATAACTTCTTTTTATCTCTAAGTTTTAGTAACTCTAAATGCTGAAATTCCATCTTCTTTTCTTACTTTACTTCCTCACTTTTCTAAATACTTATAACTTCTTTTTATACTAAGTTTTAGTAATTCTAAAAGCTGAAATTCTTTCTTCTTTTCTTACTTTACTTCCTCACTTTTCTAAATACTTATAACTTCTTTTTATCTCTAAGCTTTAGTAATTCTAAATGCTGAAATTCCATCTTCTTTTCTTACTTTACTTCCTCACTTTTCTAAATACTTATAACTTCTTTTTATACTAAGTTTTAGTAATTCTAAAAGCTGAAATTCTTTCTTCTTTTCTTACTTTACTTCCTCACTTTTCTAAATACTTATAACTAATTTTTATCTCTAAGTTTTAGTAACTCTAAAAGCTGAAATTCCATCTTCTTTTCTTACTTTACTTCCTCACTTTTCTAAATACATATAACTTCTTTTTATCTCTAAGTTTTAGTAACTCTAAATGCTGAAATTCCATCTTCTTTTCTTACTTTACTTCCTCACTTTTCTAAATACTTATAACTTCTTTTTATACTAAGTTTTAGTAATTCTAAAAGCTGAAATTCTTTCTTCTTTTCTTACTTTACTTCCTCACTTTTCTAAATACTTATAACTTCTTTTTATCTATAAGTTTTAGTAATTCTAAAAGCTGAAATTCCATCTTCTTTTCTTACTTTACTTCCTCACTTTTCTAAATACTTATAACTTCTTTTTATCTCTAAGTTTTAGTAACTCTAAATGCTGAAATTCCATCTTCTTTTCTTACTTTACTTCCTCACTTTTCTAAATACTTATAACTAATTTTTATCTCTAAGTTTTAGTAATTCTAAAAGCTGAAATTCTTTCTTCTTTTCTTACTTTACTTCCTCACTTTTCTAAATACTTATAACTTCTTTTTATCTATAAGTTTTAGTAATTCTAAATGCTGAAATTCCATCTTCTTTTCTTACTTTACTTCCTCACTTTTCTAAATACTTATAACTTCTTTTTATCTCTAAGTTTTAGTAAATCTAAAAGCTGAAATTCCATCTTCTTTTCTTACTTTACTTCCTCTCTTTTCTAAATACTTATAACTTCTTTTTATACTAAGTTTTAGTAATTCTAAAAGCTGAAATTCTTTCTTCTTTTCTTACTTTACTTCCTCACTTTACTAAATACTTTTAACTAATTTTTATCTCTAAGTTTTAGTAACTCTAAATGCTGAAATTCCATCTTCTTTTCTTACTTTACTTCCTCACTTTTCTAAATACTTATAACTTCTTTTTATACTAAGTTTTAGTAATTCAAAAAGCTGAAATTCTTTCTTCTTTTCTTACTTTACTTCCTCACTTTTCTAAATACTTATAACTAATTTTTATCTCTAAGTTTTAGTAACTCTAAATGCTGAAATTCCATCTTCTTTTCTTACTTTACTTCCTCACTTTTCTAAATACTTATAACTTCTTTTTATCTCTAAGTTTTAGTAATTCTAAAAACTAAAATTCATCTTCTTTTCTTACTTTACTTATTCACTTTTCAAAATACTTATTACTTCTCAAAGCATACTCCTTAAAACTGAAATTCATCTTCTTTTCTTACTTTACTTATTCACTTTACAAAATAATTATTACTTCTCAAAGCATACTACTTAAAACTGAAATTCATCTTCTTTTCTTACTTTACTTCCTCACTTTTCTAAATACTTATAACTTCTTTTTATCTCTAAGTTTTAGTAATTCTAAAAGCTGAAATTCCATCTTCTTTTCTTACTTTACTTCCTCACTTTTCTAAATACTTATAACTAATTTTTATCTCTAAGTTTAAGTAACTCTAAAAGCTGAAATTCCATCTTCTTTTCTTACTTTACTTCCTCACTTTTCTAAATACTTATAACTTCTTTTTATACTAAGTTTTAGTAATTCTAAAAGCTGTAAATCTTTCTAATCTCTTTAATTTACTTCCTCACTTTTCTAAATACTTATAACTTCTTTTTATCTCTAAGTTTTAGTAATTCTAAAAGCTGAAATTCTTTCTTCTTTTCTTACTTTACTTCCTCACTTTTCTAAATACTTATAACTTCTTTTTATACTAAGTTTTAGTAATTCTAAAAGCTGAAATTCTTTCTTCTTTTCTTACTTTACTTCCTCACTTTTCTAAATACTTATAACTTCTTTTTATACTAAGTTTTAGTAATTCTAAAAGCTGAAATTCTTTCTTCTTTTCTTACTTTACTTCCTCACTTTTCTAAATACTTATAACTAATTTTTATCTCTAAGTTTTAGTAATTCTAAATGCTGAAATTCCATCTTCTTTTCTTACTTTACTTCCTCACTTTTCTAAATACTTATAACTTCTTTTTATCTCTAAGTTTTAGTAATTCTAAAAGCTGAAATTCCATCTTCTTTTCTTACTTTACTTCCTCTCTTTTCTAAATACTTATAACTTCTTTTTATACTAAGTTTTAGTAATTCTAAAAGCTGAAATTCTTTCTTCTTTTCTTACTTTACTTCCTCACTTTACTAAATACTTTTAACTAATTTTTATCTCTAAGTTTTAGTAACTCTAAATGCTGAAATTCCATCTTCTTTTCTTACTTTACTTCCTCACTTTTCTAAATACTTATAACTTCTTTTTATACTAAGTTTTAGTAATTCTAAAAGCTGAAATTCTTTCTTCTTTTCTTACTTTACTTCCTCACTTTTCTAAATACTTATAACTTCTTTTTATACTAAGTTTTAGTAATTCTAAAAGCTGAAATTCTTTCTTCTTTTCTTACTTTACTTCCTCACTTTACTAAATACTTTTAACTAATTTTTATCTCTAAGTTTTAGTAACTCTAAATGCTGAAATTCCATCTTCTTTTCTTACTTTACTTCCTCACTTTTCTAAATACTTATAACTTCTTTTTATACTAAGTTTTAGTAATTCAAAAAGCTGAAATTCTTTCTTCTTTTCTTACTTTACTTCCTCACTTTTCTAAATACTTATAACTAATTTTTATCTCTAAGTTTTAGTAACTCTAAATGCTGAAATTCCATCTTCTTTTCTTACTTTACTTCCTCACTTTTCTAAATACTTATAACTTCTTTTTATCTCTAAGTTTTAGTAATTCTAAAAACTAAAATTCATCTTCTTTTCTTACTTTACTTATTCACTTTTCAAAATACTTATTACTTCTCAAAGCATACTCCTTAAAACTGAAATTCATCTTCTTTTCTTACTTTACTTATTCACTTTACAAAATAATTATTACTTCTCAAAGCATACTACTTAAAACTGAAATTCATCTTCTTTTCTTACTTTACTTCCTCACTTTTCTAAATACTTATAACTTCTTTTTATCTCTAAGTTTTAGTAATTCTAAAAGCTGAAATTCCATCTTCTTTTCTTACTTTACTTCCTCACTTTTCTAAATACTTATAACTAATTTTTATCTCTAAGTTTAAGTAACTCTAAAAGCTGAAATTCCATCTTCTTTTCTTACTTTACTTCCTCACTTTTCTAAATACTTATAACTTCTTTTTATACTAAGTTTTAGTAATTCTAAAAGCTGAAATTCTTTCTTCTTTTCTTACTTTACTTCCTCACTTTTCTAAATACTTATAACTAATTTTTATCTCTAAGTTTTAGTAATTCTAAATGCTGAAATTCCATCTTCTTTTCTTACTTTACTTCCTCACTTTTCTAAATACTTATAACTTCTTTTTATCTCTAAGTTTTAGTAATTCTAAAAGCTGAAATTCCATCTTCTTTTCTTACTTTACTTCCTCTCTTTTCTAAATACTTATAACTTCTTTTTATACTAAGTTTTAGTAATTCTAAAAGCTGAAATTCTTTCTTCTTTTCTTACTTTACTTCCTCACTTTACTAAATACTTTTAACTAATTTTTATCTCTAAGTTTTAGTAACTCTAAATGCTGAAATTCCATCTTCTTTTCTTACTTTACTTCCTCACTTTTCTAAATACTTATAACTTCTTTTTATACTAAGTTTTAGTAATTCTAAAAGCTGAAATTCTTTCTTCTTTTCTTACTTTACTTCCTCACTTTTCTAAATACTTATAACTAATTTTTATCTCTAAGTTTTAGTAACTCTAAAAGCTGAAATTCCATCTTCTTTTCTTACTTTACTTCCTCACTTTTCTAAATACTTATAACTTCTTTTTATCTCTAAGTTTTAGTAATTCTAAAAACTAAAATTCATCTTCTTTTCTTACTTTACTTATTCACTTTTCAAAATACTTATTACTTCTCAAAGCATACTCCTTAAAACTGAAATTCATCTTCTTTTCTTACTTTACTTATTCACTTTACAAAATAATTATTACTTCTCAAAGCATACTACTTAAAACTGAAATTCATCTTCTTTTCTTACTTTACTTCCTCACTTTTCTAAATACTTATAACTAATTTTTATCTCTAAGTTTTAGTAACTCTAAATGCTGAAATTCCATCTTCTTTTCTTACTTTACTTCCTCACTTTTCTAAATACTTATAACTAATTTTTATCTCTAAATTTAAGTAACTCTAAAAGCTGAAATTCCATCTTCTTTTCTTACTTTACTTCCTCACTTTTCTAAATACTTATAACTTCTTTTTATCTCTAAGTTTTAGTAATTCTAAAAGCTGAAATTCCATCTTCTTTTCTTACTTTACTTCCTCACTTTTCTAAATACTTATAACTAATTTTTATCTCTAAGTTTAAGTAACTCTAAAAGCTGAAATTCCATCTTCTTTTCTTACTTTACTTCCTCACTTTTCTAAATACTTATAACTTCTTTTTATACTAAGTTTTAGTAATTCTAAAAGCTGTAAATCTTTCTAATCTCTTTAATTTACTTCCTCACTTTTCTAAATACTTATAACTTCTTTTTATCTCTAAGTTTTAGTAATTCTAAAAGCTGAAATTCTTTCTTCTTTTCTTACTTTACTTCCTCACTTTTCTAAATACTTATAACTTCTTTTTATACTAAGTTTTAGTAATTCTAAAAGCTGAAATTCTTTCTTCTTTTCTTACTTTACTTCCTCACTTTTCTAAATACTTATAACTTCTTTTTATACTAAGTTTTAGTAATTCTAAAAGCTGAAATTCTTTCTTCTTTTCTTACTTTACTTCCTCACTTTTCTAAATACTTATAACTAATTTTTATCTCTAAGTTTTAGTAATTCTAAATGCTGAAATTCCATCTTCTTTTCTTACTTTACTTCCTCACTTTTCTAAATACTTATAACTTCTTTTTATCTCTAAGTTTTAGTAATTCTAAAAGCTGAAATTCCATCTTCTTTTCTTACTTTACTTCCTCTCTTTTCTAAATACTTATAACTTCTTTTTATACTAAGTTTTAGTAATTCTAAAAGCTGAAATTCTTTCTTCTTTTCTTACTTTACTTCCTCACTTTACTAAATACTTTTAACTAATTTTTATCTCTAAGTTTTAGTAACTCTAAATGCTGAAATTCCATCTTCTTTTCTTACTTTACTTCCTCACTTTTCTAAATACTTATAACTTCTTTTTATACTAAGTTTTAGTAATTCTAAAAGCTGAAATTCTTTCTTCTTTTCTTACTTTACTTCCTCACTTTTCTAAATACTTATAACTAATTTTTATCTCTAAGTTTTAGTAACTCTAAAAGCTGAAATTCCATCTTCTTTTCTTACTTTACTTCCTCACTTTTCTAAATACTTATAACTTCTTTTTATCTCTAAGTTTTAGTAACTCTAAATGCTGAAATTCCATCTTCTTTTCTTACTTTACTTATTCACTTTTCAAAATACTTATTACTTCTCAAAGCATACTCCTTAAAACTGAAATTCATCTTCTTTTCTTACTTTACTTATTCACTTTACAAAATAATTATTACTTCTCAAAGCATACTACTTAAAACTGAAATTCATCTTCTTTTCTTACTTTACTTCCTCACTTTTCTAAATACTTATAACTAATTTTTATCTCTAAGTTTTAGTAACTCTAAATGCTGAAATTCCATCTTCTTTTCTTACTTTACTTCCTCACTTTTCTAAATACTTATAACTTCTTTTTATCTCTAAATTTAAGTAACTCTAAAAGCTGAAATTCCATCTTCTTTTCTTACTTTACTTCCTCACTTTACTAAATACTTTTAACTAATTTTTATCTCTAAGTTTTAGTAATTCTAAAAGCTGAAATTCTTTCTTCTTTTCTTACTTTACTTCCTCACTTTACTAAATACTTTTAACTAATTTTTATCTCTAAGTTTTAGTAACTCTAAATGCTGAAATTCCATCTTCTTTTCTTACTTTACTTCCTCACTTTTCTAAATACTTATAACTTCTTTTTATACTAAGTTTTAGTAATTCTAAAAGCTGAAATTCTTTCTTCTTTTCTTACTTTACTTCCTCACTTTTCTAAATACTTATAACTAATTTTTATCTCTAAGTTTTAGTAACTCTAAATGCTGAAATTCCATCTTCTTTTCTTACTTTACTTCCTCACTTTTCTAAATACTTATAACTTCTTTTTATACTAAGTTTTAGTAATTCTAAAAACTAAAATTCATCTTCTTTTCTTACTTTACTTATTCACTTTTCAAAATACTTATTACTTCTCAAAGCATACTCCTTAAAACTGAAATTCATCTTCTTTTCTTACTTTACTTATTCACTTTACAAAATAATTATTACTTCTCAAAGCATACTACTTAAAACTGAAATTCATCTTCTTTTCTTACTTTACTTCCTCACTTTTCTAAATACTTATAACTAATTTTTATCTCTAAGTTTTAGTAACTCTAAAAGCTGAAATTCCATCTTCTTTTCTTACTTTACTTCCTCACTTTTCTAAATACTTATAACTTCTTTTTATCTCTAAGTTTTAGTAATTCTAAAAGCTGAAATTCCATCTTCTTTTCTTACTTTACTTCCTCACTTTTCTAAATACTTTTAACTAATTTTTATCTCTAAGTTTTAGTAACTCTAAAAGCTGAAATTCTTTCTTCTTTTCTTACTTTACTTCCTCACTTTTCTAAATACTTATAACTAATTTTTATCTCTAAGTTTTAGTAACTCTAAAAGCTGAAATTCTTTCTTCTTTTCTTACTTTACTTCCTCACTTTTCTAAATACTTATAACTTCTTTTTATACTAAGTTTTAGTAATTCTAAAAGCTGAAATTCTTTCTTCTTTTCTTACTTTACTTCCTCACTTTTCTAAATACTTATAACTAATTTTTATCTCTAAGTTTTAGTAACTCTAAATGCTGAAATTCCATCTTCTTTTCTTACTTTACTTCCTCACTTTTCTAAATACTTATAACTTCTTTTTATACTAAGTTTTAGTAATTCTAAAAGCTGAAATTCTTTCTTCTTTTCTTACTTTACTTCCTCACTTTTCTAAATACTTTTAACTAATTTTTATCTCTAAGTTTTAGTAACTCTAAAAGCTGAAATTCCATCTTCTTTTCTTACTTTACTTCCTCACTTTTCTAAATACATATAACTTCCTTCTATACTAAGTTTTAGTAATTCTAAAAGCTGAAATTCCATCTTCTTTTCTTACTTTACTTCCTCACTTTTCTAAATACTTATAACTAATTTTTATCTCTAAGTTTTAGTAACTCTAAAAGCTGAAATTCCATCTTCTTTTCTTACTTTACTTCCTCACTTTTCTAAATACATATAACTTCTTTTTATCTCTAAGTTTTAGTAACTCTAAATGCTGAAATTCCATCTTCTTTTCTTACTTTACTTCCTCACTTTTCTAAATACTTATAACTTCTTTTTATACTAAGTTTTAGTAATTCAAAAAGCTGAAATTCTTTCTTCTTTTCTTACTTTACTTCCTCACTTTTCTAAATACTTTTAACTAATTTTTATCTCTAAGTTTAAATAACTCTAAAAGCTGAAATTCCATCTTCTTTTCTTACTTTACTTCCTCACTTTTCTAAATACTTATAACTAATTTTTATCTCTAAGTTTTAGTAACTCTAAAAGCTGAAATTCTTTCTTCTTTTCTTACTTTACTTCCTCACTTTTCTAAATACTTATAACTTCTTTTTATACTAAGTTTTAGTAATTCAAAAAGCTGAAATTCTTTCTTCTTTTCTTACTTTACTTCCTCACTTTTCTAAATACTTATAACTTCTTTTTATACTAAGTTTTAGTAACTCTAAATGCTGAAATTCCATCTTCTTTTCTTACTTTACTTCCTCACTTTTCTAAATACTTATAACTAATTTTTATCTCTAAATTTAAGTAACTCTAAAAGCTGAAATTCCATCTTCTTTTCTTACTTTACTTCCTCACTTTTCTAAATACTTATAACTTCTTTTTATCTCTAAGTTTTAGTAATTCTAAAAGCTGAAATTCCATCTTCTTTTCTTACTTTACTTCCTCACTTTTCTAAATACTTATAACTAATTTTTATCTCTAAGTTTAAGTAACTCTAAAAGCTGAAATTCCATCTTCTTTTCTTACTTTACTTCCTCACTTTTCTAAATACTTATAACTTCTTTTTATACTAAGTTTTAGTAATTCTAAAAGCTGTAAATCTTTCTAATCTCTTTAATTTACTTCCTCACTTTTCTAAATACTTATAACTTCTTTTTATCTCTAAGTTTTAGTAATTCTAAAAGCTGAAATTCTTTCTTCTTTTCTTACTTTACTTCCTCACTTTTCTAAATACTTATAACTTCTTTTTATACTAAGTTTTAGTAATTCTAAAAGCTGAAATTCTTTCTTCTTTTCTTACTTTACTTCCTCACTTTTCTAAATACTTATAACTTCTTTTTATACTAAGTTTTAGTAATTCTAAAAGCTGAAATTCTTTCTTCTTTTCTTACTTTACTTCCTCACTTTTCTAAATACTTATAACTAATTTTTATCTCTAAGTTTTAGTAATTCTAAATGCTGAAATTCCATCTTCTTTTCTTACTTTACTTCCTCACTTTTCTAAATACTTATAACTTCTTTTTATCTCTAAGTTTTAGTAATTCTAAAAGCTGAAATTCCATCTTCTTTTCTTACTTTACTTCCTCTCTTTTCTAAATACTTATAACTTCTTTTTATACTAAGTTTTAGTAATTCTAAAAGCTGAAATTCTTTCTTCTTTTCTTACTTTACTTCCTCACTTTACTAAATACTTTTAACTAATTTTTATCTCTAAGTTTTAGTAACTCTAAATGCTGAAATTCCATCTTCTTTTCTTACTTTACTTCCTCACTTTTCTAAATACTTATAACTTCTTTTTATACTAAGTTTTAGTAATTCTAAAAGCTGAAATTCTTTCTTCTTTTCTTACTTTACTTCCTCACTTTTCTAAATACTTATAACTAATTTTTATCTCTAAGTTTTAGTAACTCTAAAAGCTGAAATTCCATCTTCTTTTCTTACTTTACTTCCTCTCTTTTCTAAATACTTATAACTTCTTTTTATACTAAGTTTTAGTAATTCTAAAAGCTGAAATTCTTTCTTCTTTTCTTACTTTACTTCCTCACTTTACTAAATACTTTTAACTAATTTTTATCTCTAAGTTTTAGTAACTCTAAATGCTGAAATTCCATCTTCTTTTCTTACTTTACTTCCTCACTTTTCTAAATACTTATAACTTCTTTTTATACTAAGTTTTAGTAATTCTAAAAGCTGAAATTCTTTCTTCTTTTCTTACTTTACTTCCTCACTTTTCTAAATACTTATAACTAATTTTTATCTCTAAGTTTTAGTAACTCTAAAAGCTGAAATTCCATCTTCTTTTCTTACTTTACTTCCTCACTTTTCTAAATACTTATAACTTCTTTTTATCTCTAAGTTTTAGTAACTCTAAATGCTGAAATTCCATCTTCTTTTCTTACTTTACTTATTCACTTTTCAAAATACTTATTACTTCTCAAAGCATACTCCTTAAAACTGAAATTCATCTTCTTTTCTTACTTTACTTATTCACTTTACAAAATAATTATTACTTCTCAAAGCATACTACTTAAAACTGAAATTCATCTTCTTTTCTTACTTTACTTCCTCACTTTTCTAAATACTTATAACTAATTTTTATCTCTAAGTTTTAGTAACTCTAAATGCTGAAATTCCATCTTCTTTTCTTACTTTACTTCCTCACTTTTCTAAATACTTATAACTTCTTTTTATCTCTAAATTTAAGTAACTCTAAAAGCTGAAATTCCATCTTCTTTTCTTACTTTACTTCCTCACTTTACTAAATACTTTTAACTAATTTTTATCTCTAAGTTTTAGTAATTCTAAAAGCTGAAATTCTTTCTTCTTTTCTTACTTTACTTCCTCACTTTACTAAATACTTTTAACTAATTTTTATCTCTAAGTTTTAGTAACTCTAAATGCTGAAATTCCATCTTCTTTTCTTACTTTACTTCCTCACTTTTCTAAATACTTATAACTTCTTTTTATACTAAGTTTTAGTAATTCTAAAAGCTGAAATTCTTTCTTCTTTTCTTACTTTACTTCCTCACTTTTCTAAATACTTATAACTAATTTTTATCTCTAAGTTTTAGTAACTCTAAATGCTGAAATTCCATCTTCTTTTCTTACTTTACTTCCTCACTTTTCTAAATACTTATAACTTCTTTTTATCTCTAAGTTTTAGTAATTCTAAAAACTAAAATTCATCTTCTTTTCTTACTTTACTTATTCACTTTTCAAAATACTTATTACTTCTCAAAGCATACTCCTTAAAACTGAAATTCATCTTCTTTTCTTACTTTACTTATTCACTTTACAAAATAATTATTACTTCTCAAAGCATACTACTTAAAACTGAAATTCATCTTCTTTTCTTACTTTACTTCCTCACTTTTCTAAATACTTATAACTAATTTTTATCTCTAAGTTTTAGTAACTCTAAAAGCTGAAATTCCATCTTCTTTTCTTACTTTACTTCCTCACTTTTCTAAATACTTATAACTTCTTTTTATCTCTAAGTTTTAGTAATTCTAAAAGCTGAAATTCCATCTTCTTTTCTTACTTTACTTCCTCACTTTTCTAAATACTTTTAACTAATTTTTATCTCTAAGTTTTAGTAACTCTAAAAGCTGAAATTCTTTCTTCTTTTCTTACTTTACTTCCTCACTTTTCTAAATACTTATAACTAATTTTTATCTCTAAGTTTTAGTAATTCTAAAAGCTGAAATTCTTTCTTCTTTTCTTACTTTACTTCCTCACTTTTCTAAATACTTATAACTAATTTTTATCTCTAAGTTTTAGTAACTCTAAATGCTGAAATTCCATCTTCTTTTCTTACTTTACTTCCTCACTTTTCTAAATACTTATAACTTCTTTTTATACTAAGTTTTAGTAATTCTAAAAGCTGAAATTCTTTCTTCTTTTCTTACTTTACTTCCTCACTTTTCTAAATACTTTTAACTAATTTTTATCTCTAAGTTTTAGTAACTCTAAAAGCTGAAATTCCATCTTCTTTTCTTACTTTACTTCCTCACTTTTCTAAATACATATAACTTCCTTCTATACTAAGTTTTAGTAATTCTAAAAGCTGAAATTCCATCTTCTTTTCTTACTTTACTTCCTCACTTTTCTAAATACTTATAACTAATTTTTATCTCTAAGTTTTAGTAACTCTAAAAGCTGAAATTCCATCTTCTTTTCTTACTTTACTTCCTCACTTTTCTAAATACATATAACTTCTTTTTATCTCTAAGTTTTAGTAACTCTAAATGCTGAAATTCCATCTTCTTTTCTTACTTTACTTCCTCACTTTTCTAAATACTTATAACTTCTTTTTATACTAAGTTTTAGTAATTCAAAAAGCTGAAATTCTTTCTTCTTTTCTTACTTTACTTCCTCACTTTTCTAAATACTTTTAACTAATTTTTATCTCTAAGTTTAAATAACTCTAAAAGCTGAAATTCCATCTTCTTTTCTTACTTTACTTCCTCACTTTTCTAAATACTTATAACTAATTTTTATCTCTAAGTTTTAGTAACTCTAAAAGCTGAAATTCTTTCTTCTTTTCTTACTTTACTTCCTCACTTTTCTAAATACTTATAACTTCTTTTTATACTAAGTTTTAGTAATTCAAAAAGCTGAAATTCTTTCTTCTTTTCTTACTTTACTTCCTCACTTTTCTAAATACTTATAACTTCTTTTTATACTAAGTTTTAGTAATTCTAAAAGCTGAAATTCCATCTTCTTTTCTTACTTTACTTCCTCACTTTTCTAAATACTTATAACTTCTTTTTATCTATAAGTTTTAGTAATTCTAAAAGCTGAAATTCCATCTTCTTTTCTTACTTTACTTCCTCACTTTTCTAAATACTTATAACTTCTTTTTATACTAAGTTTTAGTAATTCTAAAAGCTGAAATTCCATCTTCTTTTCTTACTTTACTTCCTCACTTTTCTAAATACTTATAACTAATTTTTATCTCTAAGTTTTAGTAACTCTAAAAGCTGAAATTCCATCTTCTTTTCTTACTTTACTTCCTCACTTTTCTAAATACTTATAACTTCTTTTTATCTCTAAGTTTTAGTAACTCTAAATGCTGAAATTCCATCTTCTTTTCTTACTTTACTTCCTCTCTTTTCTAAATACTTATAACTTCTTTTTATACTAAGTTTTAGTAATTCTAAAAGCTGAAATTCTTTCTTCTTTTCTTACTTTACTTCCTCACTTTTCTAAATACTTATAACTAATTTTTATCTCTAAGTTTTAGTAACTCTAAAAGCTGAAATTCCATCTTCTTTTCTTACTTTACTTCCTCACTTTTCTAAATACTTATAACTTCTTTTTATACTAAGTTTTAGTAATTCTAAAAGCTGAAATTCTTTCTTCTTTTCTTACTTTACTTCCTCACTTTTCTAAATACTTATAACTAATTTTTATCTCTAAGTTTTAGTAACTCTAAAAGCTGAAATTCCATCTTCTTTTCTTACTTTACTTCCTCACTTTTCTAAATACTCATAATTTCTTTTTATCTCTAATTTTAAGTAATTCTAAAAGCTGAAATTCCATCTTCTTTTCTTACTTTACTTCCTCACTTTTCTAAATACTTATAACTAATTTTTATACTAAGTTTTAGTAATTCTAAAAGCTGAAATTCCATCTTCTTTTCTTACTTTACTTCCTCACTTTTCTAAATACTTATAACTTCTTTTTATCTCTAAGTTTTAGTAATTCTAAAAGCTGAAATTCCATCTTCTTTTCTTACTTTACTTCCTCACTTTTCTAAATACTTATAACTTCTTTTTATCTCTAAGTTTTAGTAATTCTAAAAGCTGAAATTCTTTCTTCTTTTCTTACTTTACTTCCTCACTTTACTAAATACTTTTAACTAATTTTTATCTCTAAGTTTTAGTAACTCTAAAAGCTCAAATTCCATCTTCTTTTCTTACTTTACTTCCTCACTTTTCTAAATACTTATTACTTCTCAAAGCATACTCCTTAAAACTGAAATTCATCTTCTTTTCTTACTTTACTTATTCACTTTACAAAATAATTATTACTTCTCAAAGCATACTCCTTAAAACTAAAATTCATCTTCTTTTCTTACTTTACTTATTCACTTTACAAAATAATTATTACTTCTCAAAGCATACTCCTTAAAAGCTGAAATTCTTTCTTCTTTTCTTACTTTACTTCCTCACTTTTCTAAATACTTATAACTTCTTTTTATCTCTAAGTTTTAGTAATTCTAAAAACTAAAATTCATCTTCTTTTCTTACTTTACTTCCTCACTTTACTAAATACTTTTAACTAATTTTTATCTCTAAGTTTTAGTAACTCTAAAAGCTCAAATTCCATCTTCTTTTCTTTCTTTACTTCCTCACTTTTCTAAATACTTATAACTTCTTTTTATCTCTAAGTTTTAGTAATTCTAAAAGCTGAAATTCCATCTTCTTTTCTTACTTTACTTCCTCACTTTTCTAAATACTTATAACTTCTTTTTATCTCTAAGTTTTAGTAATTCTAAAAGCTGAAATTCCATCTTCTTTTCTTACTTTACTTCCTCACTTTTCTAAATACTTATAACTTCTTTTTATCTCTAAGTTTTAGTAATTCTAAAAGCTGAAATTCTTTCTTCTTTTCTTACTTTACTTCCTCACTTTACTAAATACTTTTAACTAATTTTTATCTCTAAGTTTTAGTAACTCTAAAAGCTCAAATTCCATCTTCTTTTCTTACTTTACTTCCTCACTTTTCTAAATACTTATTACTTCTCAAAGCATACTCCTTAAAACTGAAATTCATCTTCTTTTCTTACTTTACTTATTCACTTTACAAAATAATTATTACTTCTCAAAGCATACTCCTTAAAACTAAAATTCATCTTCTTTTCTTACTTTACTTATTCACTTTACAAAATAATTATTACTTCTCAAAGCATACTCCTTAAAACTGAAATTCATCTTCTTTTCTTACTTTACTTCCTCACTTTTCTAAATACTTATAACTTCTTTTTATACTAAGTTTTAGTAATTCTAAAAGCTGAAATTCCATCTTCTTTTCTTACTTTACTTCCTCACTTTTCTAAATACTTATAACTTCTTTTTATCTCTAAGCTTTAGTAATTCTAAAAGCTGAAAATCCATCTTCTTTTCTTACTTTACTTCCTCACTTTTCTAAATACTTATAACTTCTTTTTATCTCTAAGCTTTAGTAATTCTAAAAGCTGAAATTCCATCTTCTTTTCTTACTTTACTTCCTCACTTTTCTAAATACTTATAACTAATTTTTATCTCTAAGTTTTAGTAACTCTAAATGCTGAAATTCCATCTTCTTTTCTTACTTTACTTCCTCACTTTTCTAAATACTTATAACTTCTTTTTATACTAAGTTTTAGTAACTCTAAATGCTGAAATTCCATCTTCTTTTCTTACTTTACTTCCTCACTTTTCTAAATACTTATAACTAATTTTTATCTCTAAGCTTTAGTAATTCTAAAAGCTCAAATTCCATCTTCTTTTCTTACTTTACTTCCTCACTTTTCTAAATACTTATAACTTCTTTTTATCTCTAAGTTTTAGTAATTCTAAAAACTAAAATTCATCTTCTTTTCTTACTTTACTTATTCACTTTTCAAAATACTTATTACTTCTCAAAGCATACTCCTTAAAACTGAAATTCATCTTCTTTTCTTACTTTACTTATTCACTTTACAAAATAATTATTACTTCTCAAAGCATACTACTTAAAACTGAAATTCATCTTCTTTTCTTACTTTACTTCCTCACTTTTCTAAATACTTATAACTTCTTTTTATCTCTAAGTTTTAGTAATTCTAAAAGCTGAAATTCCATCTTCTTTTCTTACTTTACTTCCTCACTTTTCTAAATACTTATAACTAATTTTTATCTCTAAGTTTTAGTAATTCTAAAAGCTGAAATTCTTTCTTCTTTTCTTACTTTACTTCCTCACTTTTCTAAATACTTATAACTTCTTTTTATACTAAGTTTTAGTAATTCTAAAAGCTGAAATTCTTTCTTCTTTTCTTACTTTACTTCCTCACTTTTCTAAATACTTATAACTAATTTTTATCTCTAAGTTTTAGTAACTCTAAAAGCTGAAATTCCATCTTCTTTTCTTACTTTACTTCCTCACTTTTCTAAATACTCATAATTTCTTTTTATCTCTAATTTTAAGTAATTCTAAAAGCTGAAATTCCATCTTCTTTTCTTACTTTACTTCCTCACTTTTCTAAATACTTATAACTAATTTTTATACTAAGTTTTAGTAATTCTAAAAGCTGAAATTCTTTCTTCTTTTCTTACTTTACTTCCTCACTTTACTAAATACTTTTAACTAATTTTTATCTCTAAGTTTTAGTAACTCTAAAAGCTCAAATTCCATCTTCTTTTCTTACTTTACTTCCTCACTTTTCTAAATACTTATTACTTCTCAAAGCATACTCCTTAAAACTGAAATTCATCTTCTTTTCTTACTTTACTTATTCACTTTACAAAATAATTATTACTTCTCAAAGCATACTCCTTAAAACTAAAATTCATCTTCTTTTCTTACTTTACTTATTCACTTTACAAAATAATTATTACTTCTCAAAGCATACTCCTTAAAACTGAAATTCATCTTCTTTTCTTACTTTACTTCCTCACTTTTCTAAATACTTATAACTAATTTTTATCTCTAAGCTTTAGTAATTCTAAAAGCTGAAATTCCATCTTCTTTTCTTACTTTACTTCCTCACTTTTCTAAATACTTATAACTTCTTTTTATCTCTAAGCTTTAGTAATTCTAAAAGCTGAAAATCCATCTTCTTTTCTTACTTTACTTCCTCACTTTTCTAAATACTTATAACTTCTTTTTATCTCTAAGCTTTAGTAATTCTAAAAGCTGAAATTCCATCTTCTTTTCTTACTTTACTTCCTCACTTTTCTAAATACTTATAACTAATTTTTATCTCTAAGTTTTAGTAACTCTAAATGCTGAAATTCCATCTTCTTTTCTTACTTTACTTCCTCACTTTTCTAAATACTTATAACTTCTTTTTATACTAAGTTTTAGTAATTCTAAATGCTGAAATTCCATCTTCTTTTCTTACTTTACTTCCTCACTTTTCTAAATACTTATAACTAATTTTTATCTCTAAGCTTTAGTAATTCTAAAAGCTCAAATTCCATCTTCTTTTCTTACTTTACTTCCTCACTTTTCTAAATACTTATAACTTCTTTTTATCTCTAAGTTTTAGTAATTCTAAAAACTAAAATTCATCTTCTTTTCTTACTTTACTTATTCACTTTTCAAAATACTTATTACTTCTCAAAGCATACTCCTTAAAACTGAAATTCATCTTCTTTTCTTACTTTACTTATTCACTTTACAAAATAATTATTACTTCTCAAAGCATACTACTTAAAACTGAAATTCATCTTCTTTTCTTACTTTACTTCCTCACTTTTCTAAATACTTATAACTTCTTTTTATCTCTAAGTTTTAGTAATTCTAAAAGCTGAAATTCCATCTTCTTTTCTTACTTTACTTCCTCACTTTTCTAAATACTTATAACTAATTTTTATCTCTAAGTTTTAGTAATTCTAAAAGCTGAAATTCTTTCTTCTTTTCTTACTTTACTTCCTCACTTTTCTAAATACTTATAACTAATTTTTATCTCTAAGTTTTAGTAACTCTAAAAGCTGAAATTCTTTCTTCTTTTCTTACTTTACTTCCTCACTTTTCTAAATACTTATAACTTCTTTTTATACTAAGTTTTAGTAATTCTAAAAGCTGAAATTCTTTCTTCTTTTCTTACTTACTTCCTCACTTTTCTAAATACTTATAACTAATTTTTATCTCTAAGTTTTAGTAACTCTAAAAGCTGAAATTCCATCTTCTTTTCTTACTTTACTTCCTCACTTTTCTAAATACATATAACTTCCTTCTATACTAAGTTTTAGTAATTCTAAAAGCTGAAATTCCATCTTCTTTTCTTACTTTACTTCCTCACTTTTCTAAATACTTATAACTTCTTTTTATCTCTAAGTTTTAGTAATTCTAAAAGCTGTAAATCTTTCTAATCTCTTTAATTTACTTCCTCACTTTTCTAAATACTTATAACTTCTTTTTATCTCTAAGTTTTAGTAATTCTAAAAGCTGAAATTCTTTCTTCTTTTCTTACTTTACTTCCTCACTTTTCTAAATACTTATAACTAATTTTTATCTCTAAGTTTTAGTAATTCTAAAAGCTGAAATTCTTTCTTCTTTTCTTACTTTACTTCCTCACTTTTCTAAATACTTATAACTTCTTTTTATAC
>CAMPDV010006037.1:0-31718 GCA_946699065.1 Loxodes magnus | reverse complement strand
AACTCTATCTTCTTATCTTACTTTACTTCTTCACTTTTCTAAATACTTATTACTTCTCAAAGCATACTCAATAAAACTGAAACTCTATCTTCTTTTCTGACTTTACTTCTTCACTTTTCTAAATACTTATTACTTCATAATAGCATAATCAATAAAACTGAAATTCTATCTTCTTTTCTTACTTTACTTCTTCACTTTTCAAAATACTTATTACTTCTCAAAGCATAATCTTTAAAACTTAAACTCTATCTTCTTTTCTTACTTTACTTCTTCACTTTTATAAATACTTATTACTTCGCAAAGCATACTCCTTAAAACTGATATTCTATCTTCTTTTCTTACTTTCTTCTTCACTTTTCTAAATACTTATTACTTCATAAAAGCATAATCAATAAAACTGAAATTCTATCTTCTTTTCTTACTTTCTTCTTCACTTTTCTAAATTCTTATTACTTCTCAAAGCATACTCTATAAAACTTAATCTCTATCTTCTTTTCTTACTTTACTTCTTCACTTTTCAAAATACTTATTACTTCTCAAAGCATAATCTTTAAAATCTGAAATCTATCTTCTCTTCCTACTTTACTTCTTCACTTTTATAAATACTTATTACTTCGCAAAGCATACTCCTTAAAACTGATATTCTATCTTCTTTTCTTACTTTCTTCTTCACTTTTCTAAATACTTATTACTTCGCAAAGCATACTCCTTAAAACTGATATTCTATCTTCTTTTCTTACTTTACTTCTTCACTTTTCTAAATACTTATTACTTCATAAAAGCATAATCAATAAAACTTAAACTCTATCTTCTTTTCTAACTTTACTTCTTTCTTTTCTAAATTCTTATTACTTCTCAAAGCATACTCCTTAAAACTGAAATTCTATCTTCTTTTCTTACTTTACTTCTTCACTTTTCTAAATACTTATTACTTCTCAAAGCATACTCCTTAAAACTAAAATTCTATCTTCTTTTCTTACTTTACTTCTTCACTTTTAATAGGCTAACTTTCATCTATAAGCATATCTTGATAAACCGAATACAGATTCGTAATTGTGACATTATTACTAACATTTTGCATATTCTAACTCATATTTTAGTGCTTGTTACGAATACTTATCATTAGATATTCTTATCTTACTTTACTTCTTCACTTTTCTAAATACTTATTACTTCTCAAAGCATACTCAATAAAACTGAAACTCTATCTTCTTTTCTTACTTTACTTCTTCACTTTTCTAAATACCTATTACTTCTCAAAGCATACTCTTTAAAACTGAAACTCTATCTTCTTATCTTACTTTACTTCTTCACTTTTCTAAATACTTATTACTTCTCAAAGCATACTCAATAAAACTGAAACTCTATCTTCTTTTCTGACTTTACTTCTTCACTTTTAATAGGCTAACTTTCATCTACAAGCATATCTTGATAAACCGAATACAGATTCGTAATTGTGACATTATTACTAACATTTTGCATATTCTAACTCATATTTTAGTGCTTGCTACGAATACTTATCATTAGATATTCTTATCTTACTTTACTTCTTCACTTTTCTAAATACTTATTACTTCTCAAAGCATACTCAATAAAACTGAAACTCTATCTTCTTTTCTTACTTTACTTCTTCACTTTTCTAAATACCTATTACTTCTCAAAGCATACTCTTTAAAACTGAAACTCTATCTTCTTTTCTTACTTTACTTCTTCACTTTTCAAAATACTTATTACTTCTCAAAGCATACTCTTTAAAATCTGAAATCTATCTTCTTTTCTTACTTTACTTCTTCACTTTTATAAATACTTATTACTTCTCAAAGCATACTCTTTAAAATCTGATATTCTATCTTCTTTTCTTACTTTCTTCTTCACTTTTCTAAATACTTATTACTTCATAATAGCATAATCAATAAAACTGAAATTCTATCTTCTTTTCTTACTTTACTTCTTCACTTTTCAAAATACTTATTACTTCGCAAAGCATACTCCTTAAAACTGATATTCTATCTTCTTTTCTTACTTTACTTCTTCACTTTTCTAAATACTTATTACTTCATAAAAGCATAATCAATAAAACTTAAACTCTATCTTCTTTTCTAACTTTACTTCTTTCTTTTCTAAATTCTTATTACTTCTCAAAGCATACTCCTTAAAACTGAAATTCTATCTTCTTTTCTTACTTTACTTCTTCACTTTTCTAAATACTTATTACTTCTCAAAGCATACTCCTTAAAACTAAAATTCTATCTTCTTTTCTTACTTTACTTCTTCACTTTTCAATAGGCTAACTTTCATCTATAAGCATATCTTGATAAACCGAATACAGATTCGTAATTGTGACATTATTACTAACATTTTGCATATTCTAACTCATATTTTAGTGCTTGCTACGAATACTTATCATTAGATATTCTTATCTTACTTTACTTCTTCACTTTTCTAAATACTTATTACTTCTCAAAGCATACTCAATAAAACTGAAACTCTATCTTCTTTTCTTACTTTACTTCTTCACTTTTCTAAATACCTATTACTTCTCAAAGCATACTCTTTAAAACTGAAACTCTATCTTCTTTTCTTACTTTACTTCTTCACTTTTCAAAATACTTATTACTTCTCAAAGCATACTCTTTAAAATCTGAAATCTATCTTCTTTTCTTACTTTACTTCTTCACTTTTATAAATACTTATTACTTCTCAAAGCATACTCTTTAAAATCTGATATTCTATCTTCTTTTCTTACTTTCTTCTTCACTTTTCTAAATACTTATTACTTCATAATAGCATAATCAATAAAACTGAAATTCTATCTTCTTTTCTTACTTTACTTCTTCACTTTTCAAAATACTTATTACTTCGCAAAGCATACTCCTTAAAACTGATATTCTATCTTCTTTTCTTACTTTACTTCTTCACTTTTCTAAATACTTATTACTTCATAAAAGCATAATCAATAAAACTTAAACTCTATCTTCTTTTCTAACTTTACTTCTTTCTTTTCTAAATTCTTATTACTTCTCAAAGCATACTCCTTAAAACTGAAATTCTATCTTCTTTTCTTACTTTACTTCTTCACTTTTCTAAATACTTATTACTTCTCAAAGCATACTCCTTAAAACTAAAATTCTATCTTCTTTTCTTACTTTACTTCTTCACTTTTCAATAGGCTAACTTTCATCTATAAGCATATCTTGATAAACCGAATACAGATTCGTAATTGTGACATTATTACTAACATTTTGCATATTCTAACTCATATTTTAGTGCTTGCTACGAATACTTATCATTAGATATTCTTATCTTACTTTACTTCTTCACTTTTCTAAATACTTATTACTTCTCAAAGCATACTCCTTAAAACTGAAATTCTATCTTCTTTTCTTACTTTACTTCTTAGCTTTTCTAAATTCTTATTACTTCTCAAAGCATACTCTTTTAAACTGAAACTCTATCTTCTTTTCTTACTTTACTTCTTCACTTTTCTAAATTCTTATTACTTCTCAAAGCATACTCAATAAAACTGAAACTCTATCTTCTTTTCTGACTTTACTTCTTCACTTTTAATAGGCTAACTTTCATCTATAAGCATATCTTGATAAACCGAATACAGATTCGTAATTGTGACATTATTACTAACATTTTGCATATTCTAACTCATATTTTAGTGCTTGTTACGAATACTTATCATTAGATATTCTTATCTTACTTTACTTCTTCACTTTTCTAAATACTTATTACTTCTCAAAGCATACTCAATAAAACTGAAACTCTATCTTCTTTTCTTACTTTACTTCTTCACTTTTCTAAATACCTATTACTTCTCAAAGCATACTCTTTAAAACTGAAACTCTATCTTCTTATCTTACTTTACTTCTTCACTTTTCTAAATACTTATTACTTCTCAAAGCATACTCAATAAAACTGAAACTCTATCTTCTTTTCTGACTTTACTTCTTCACTTTTAATAGGCTAACTTTCATCTACAAGCATATCTTGATAAACCGAATACAGATTCGTAATTGTGACATTATTACTAACATTTTGCATATTCTAACTCATATTTTAGTGCTTGCTACGAATACTTATCATTAGATATTCTTATCTTACTTTACTTCTTCACTTTTCTAAATACTTATTACTTCTCAAAGCATACTCAATAAAACTGAAACTCTATCTTCTTTTCTTACTTTACTTCTTCACTTTTCTAAATACCTATTACTTCTCAAAGCATACTCTTTAAAACTGAAACTCTATCTTCTTTTCTTACTTTACTTCTTCACTTTTCAAAATACTTATTACTTCTCAAAGCATACTCTTTAAAATCTGAAATCTATCTTCTTTTCTTACTTTACTTCTTCACTTTTATAAATACTTATTACTTCTCAAAGCATACTCTTTAAAATCTGATATTCTATCTTCTTTTCTTACTTTCTTCTTCACTTTTCTAAATACTTATTACTTCATAATAGCATAATCAATAAAACTGAAATTCTATCTTCTTTTCTTACTTTACTTCTTCACTTTTCAAAATACTTATTACTTCGCAAAGCATACTCCTTAAAACTGATATTCTATCTTCTTTTCTTACTTTACTTCTTCACTTTTCTAAATACTTATTACTTCATAAAAGCATAATCAATAAAACTTAAACTCTATCTTCTTTTCTAACTTTACTTCTTTCTTTTCTAAATTCTTATTACTTCTCAAAGCATACTCCTTAAAACTGAAATTCTATCTTCTTTTCTTACTTTACTTCTTCACTTTTCTAAATACTTATTACTTCTCAAAGCATACTCCTTAAAACTAAAATTCTATCTTCTTTTCTTACTTTACTTCTTCACTTTTCAATAGGCTAACTTTCATCTATAAGCATATCTTGATAAACCGAATACAGATTCGTAATTGTGACATTATTACTAACATTTTGCATATTCTAACTCATATTTTAGTGCTTGCTACGAATACTTATCATTAGATATTCTTATCTTACTTTACTTCTTCACTTTTCTAAATACTTATTACTTCTCAAAGCATACTCCTTAAAACTGAAATTCTATCTTCTTTTCTTACTTTACTTCTTAGCTTTTCTAAATTCTTATTACTTCTCAAAGCATACTCTTTTAAACTGAAACTCTATCTTCTTTTCTTACTTTACTTCTTCACTTTTCTAAATTCTTATTACTTCTCAAAGCATACTCAATAAAACTGAAACTCTATCTTCTTTTCTGACTTTACTTCTTCACTTTTAATAGGCTAACTTTCATCTATAAGCATATCTTGATAAACCGAATACAGATTCGTAATTGTGACATTATTACTAACATTTTGCATATTCTAACTCATATTTTAGTGCTTGTTACGAATACTTATCATTAGATATTCTTATCTTACTTTACTTCTTCACTTTTCTAAATACTTATTACTTCTCAAAGCATACTCAATAAAACTGAAACTCTATCTTCTTTTCTTACTTTACTTCTTCACTTTTCTAAATACCTATTACTTCTCAAAGCATACTCTTTAAAACTGAAACTCTATCTTCTTATCTTACTTTACTTCTTCACTTTTCTAAATACTTATTACTTCTCAAAGCATACTCAATAAAACTGAAACTCTATCTTCTTTTCTGACTTTACTTCTTCACTTTTAATAGGCTAACTTTCATCTACAAGCATATCTTGATAAACCGAATACAGATTCGTAATTGTGACATTATTACTAACATTTTGCATATTCTAACTCATATTTTAGTGCTTGCTACGAATACTTATCATTAGATATTCTTATCTTACTTTACTTCTTCACTTTTCTAAATACTTATTACTTCTCAAAGCATACTCAATAAAACTGAAACTCTATCTTCTTTTCTTACTTTACTTCTTCACTTTTCTAAATACCTATTACTTCTCAAAGCATACTCTTTAAAACTGAAACTCTATCTTCTTTTCTTACTTTACTTCTTCACTTTTCAAAATACTTATTACTTCTCAAAGCATACTCTTTAAAATCTGAAATCTATCTTCTTTTCTTACTTTACTTCTTCACTTTTATAAATACTTATTACTTCTCAAAGCATACTCTTTAAAATCTGATATTCTATCTTCTTTTCTTACTTTCTTCTTCACTTTTCTAAATACTTATTACTTCATAATAGCATAATCAATAAAACTGAAATTCTATCTTCTTTTCTTACTTTACTTCTTCACTTTTCAAAATACTTATTACTTCGCAAAGCATACTCCTTAAAACTGATATTCTATCTTCTTTTCTTACTTTACTTCTTCACTTTTCTAAATACTTATTACTTCATAAAAGCATAATCAATAAAACTTAAACTCTATCTTCTTTTCTAACTTTACTTCTTTCTTTTCTAAATTCTTATTACTTCTCAAAGCATACTCCTTAAAACTGAAATTCTATCTTCTTTTCTTACTTTACTTCTTCACTTTTCTAAATACTTATTACTTCTCAAAGCATACTCCTTAAAACTAAAATTCTATCTTCTTTTCTTACTTTACTTCTTCACTTTTCAATAGGCTAACTTTCATCTATAAGCATATCTTGATAAACCGAATACAGATTCGTAATTGTGACATTATTACTAACATTTTGCATATTCTAACTCATATTTTAGTGCTTGCTACGAATACTTATCATTAGATATTCTTATCTTACTTTACTTCTTCACTTTTCTAAATACTTATTACTTCTCAAAGCATACTCAATAAAACTGAAACTCTATCTTCTTTTCTTACTTTACTTCTTCACTTTTCTAAATACCTATTACTTCTCAAAGCATACTCTTTAAAACTGAAACTCTATCTTCTTATCTTACTTTACTTCTTCACTTTTCTAAATACTTATTACTTCTCAAAGCATACTCAATAAAACTGAAACTCTATCTTCTTTTCTGACTTTACTTCTTCACTTTTAATAGGCTAACTTTCATCTACAAGCATATCTTGATAAACCGAATACAGATTCGTAATTGTGACATTATTACTAACATTTTGCATATTCTAACTCATATTTTAGTGCTTGCTACGAATACTTATCATTAGATATTCTTATCTTACTTTACTTCTTCACTTTTCTAAATACTTATTACTTCTCAAAGCATACTCAATAAAACTGAAACTCTATCTTCTTTTCTTACTTTACTTCTTCACTTTTCTAAATACCTATTACTTCTCAAAGCATACTCTTTAAAACTGAAACTCTATCTTCTTTTCTTACTTTACTTCTTCACTTTTCAAAATACTTATTACTTCTCAAAGCATACTCTTTAAAATCTGAAATCTATCTTCTTTTCTTACTTTACTTCTTCACTTTTATAAATACTTATTACTTCTCAAAGCATACTCTTTAAAATCTGATATTCTATCTTCTTTTCTTACTTTCTTCTTCACTTTTCTAAATACTTATTACTTCATAATAGCATAATCAATAAAACTGAAATTCTATCTTCTTTTCTTACTTTACTTCTTCACTTTTCAAAATACTTATTACTTCGCAAAGCATACTCCTTAAAACTGATATTCTATCTTCTTTTCTTACTTTACTTCTTCACTTTTCTAAATACTTATTACTTCATAAAAGCATAATCAATAAAACTGAAATTCTATCTTCTTTTCTTACTTTCTTCTTCACTTTTCTAAATTCTTATTACTTCTCAAAGCATACTCTATAAAACTTAATCTCTATCTTCTTTTCTTACTTTACTTCTTCACTTTTCAAAATACTTATTACTTCTCAAAGCATAATCTTTAAAATCTGAAATCTATCTTCTCTTCCTACTTTACTTCTTCACTTTTATAAATACTTATTACTTCGCAAAGCATACTCCTTAAAACTGATATTCTATCTTCTTTTCTTACTTTCTTCTTCACTTTTCTAAATACTTATTACTTCATAAAAGCATAATCAATAAAACTGAAATTCTATCTTCTTTTCTTACTTTACTTCTTCACTTTTCAAAATACTTATTACTTCTCAAAGCATACTCTTTAAAACTTAAACTCTATCTTCTTTTCTAACTTTACTTCTTTCTTTTCTAAATTCTTATTACTTCTCAAAGCATACTCCTTAAAACTGAAATTCTATCTTCTTTTCTTACTTTACTTCTTCACTTTTCTAAATACTTATTACTTCTCAAAGCATACTCCTTAAAACTAAAATTCTATCTTCTTTTCTTACTTTACTTCTTCACTTTTAATAGGCTAACTTTCATCTACAAGCATATCTTGATAAACCGAATACAGATTCGTAATTGTGACATTATTACTAACATTTTGCATATTCTAACTCATATTTTAGTGCTTGTTACGAATACTTATCATTAGATATTCTTATCTTACTTTACTTCTTCACTTTTCTAAATACTTATTACTTCTCAAAGCATACTCAATAAAACTGAAACTCTATCTTCTTTTCTTACTTTACTTCTTCACTTTTCTAAATACCTATTACTTCTCAAAGCATACTCTTTAAAACTGAAACTCTATCTTCTTATCTTACTTTACTTCTTCACTTTTCTAAATACTTATTACTTCTCAAAGCATACTCAATAAAACTGAAACTCTATCTTCTTTTCTGACTTTACTTCTTCACTTTTAATAGGCTAACTTTCATCTACAAGCATATCTTGATAAACCGAATACAGATTCGTAATTGTGACATTATTACTAACATTTTGCATATTCTAACTCATATTTTAGTGCTTGCTACGAATACTTATCATTAGATATTCTTATCTTACTTTACTTCTTCACTTTTCTAAATTCTTATTACTTCTCAAAGCATACTCAATAAAACTGAAACTCTATCTTCTTTTCTTACTTTACTTCTTCACTTTTCTAAATACCTATTACTTCTCAAAGCATACTCTTTAAAACTGAAACTCTATCTTCTTTTCTTACTTTACTTCTTCACTTTTCAAAATACTTATTACTTCTCAAAGCATACTCTTTAAAATCTGAAATCTATCTTCTTTTCTTACTTTACTTCTTCACTTTTATAAATACTTATTACTTCTCAAAGCATACTCTTTAAAATCTGATATTCTATCTTCTTTTCTTACTTTCTTCTTCACTTTTCTAAATACTTATTACTTCATAATAGCATAATCAATAAAACTGAAATTCTATCTTCTTTTCTTACTTTACTTCTTCACTTTTCAAAATACTTATTACTTCGCAAAGCATACTCCTTAAAACTGATATTCTATCTTCTTTTCTTACTTTACTTCTTCACTTTTCTAAATACTTATTACTTCATAAAAGCATAATCAATAAAACTTAAACTCTATCTTCTTTTCTAACTTTACTTCTTTCTTTTCTAAATTCTTATTACTTCTCAAAGCATACTCCTTAAAACTGAAATTCTATCTTCTTTTCTTACTTTACTTCTTCACTTTTCTAAATACTTATTACTTCTCAAAGCATACTCCTTAAAACTAAAATTCTATCTTCTTTTCTTACTTTACTTCTTCACTTTTCAATAGGCTAACTTTCATCTATAAGCATATCTTGATAAACCGAATACAGATTCGTAATTGTGACATTATTACTAACATTTTGCATATTCTAACTCATATTTTAGTGCTTGCTACGAATACTTATCATTAGATATTCTTATCTTACTTTACTTCTTCACTTTTCTAAATACTTATTACTTCTCAAAGCATACTCCTTAAAACTGAAATTCTATCTTCTTTTCTTACTTTACTTCTTAGCTTTTCTAAATTCTTATTACTTCTCAAAGCATACTCTTTTAAACTGAAACTCTATCTTCTTTTCTTACTTTACTTCTTCACTTTTCTAAATTCTTATTACTTCTCAAAGCATACTCAATAAAACTGAAACTCTATCTTCTTTTCTGACTTTACTTCTTCACTTTTAATAGGCTAACTTTCATCTACAAGCATATCTTGATAAACCGAATACAGATTCGTAATTGTGACATTATTACTAACATTTTGCATATTCTAACTCATATTTTAGTGCTTGTTACGAATACTTATCATTAGATATTCTTATCTTACTTTACTTCTTCACTTTTCTAAATACTTATTACTTCTCAAAGCATACTCAATAAAACTGAAACTCTATCTTCTTTTCTTACTTTACTTCTTCACTTTTCTAAATACCTATTACTTCTCAAAGCATACTCTTTAAAACTGAAACTCTATCTTCTTATCTTACTTTACTTCTTCACTTTTCTAAATACTTATTACTTCTCAAAGCATACTCAATAAAACTGAAACTCTATCTTCTTTTCTGACTTTACTTCTTCACTTTTAATAGGCTAACTTTCATCTACAAGCATATCTTGATAAACCGAATACAGATTCGTAATTGTGACATTATTACTAACATTTTGCATATTCTAACTCATATTTTAGTGCTTGCTACGAATACTTATCATTAGATATTCTTATCTTACTTTACTTCTTCACTTTTCTAAATACTTATTACTTCTCAAAGCATACTCAATAAAACTGAAACTCTATCTTCTTTTCTTACTTTACTTCTTCACTTTTCTAAATACCTATTACTTCTCAAAGCATACTCTTTAAAACTGAAACTCTATCTTCTTTTCTTACTTTACTTCTTCACTTTTCAAAATACTTATTACTTCTCAAAGCATACTCTTTAAAATCTGAAATCTATCTTCTTTTCTTACTTTACTTCTTCACTTTTATAAATACTTATTACTTCTCAAAGCATACTCTTTAAAATCTGATATTCTATCTTCTTTTCTTACTTTCTTCTTCACTTTTCTAAATACTTATTACTTCATAATAGCATAATCAATAAAACTGAAATTCTATCTTCTTTTCTTACTTTACTTCTTCACTTTTCAAAATACTTATTACTTCGCAAAGCATACTCCTTAAAACTGATATTCTATCTTCTTTTCTTACTTTACTTCTTCACTTTTCTAAATACTTATTACTTCATAAAAGCATAATCAATAAAACTTAAACTCTATCTTCTTTTCTAACTTTACTTCTTTCTTTTCTAAATTCTTATTACTTCTCAAAGCATACTCCTTAAAACTGAAATTCTATCTTCTTTTCTTACTTTACTTCTTCACTTTTCTAAATACTTATTACTTCTCAAAGCATACTCCTTAAAACTAAAATTCTATCTTCTTTTCTTACTTTACTTCTTCACTTTTCAATAGGCTAACTTTCATCTATAAGCATATCTTGATAAACCGAATACAGATTCGTAATTGTGACATTATTACTAACATTTTGCATATTCTAACTCATATTTTAGTGCTTGCTACGAATACTTATCATTAGATATTCTTATCTTACTTTACTTCTTCACTTTTCTAAATACTTATTACTTCTCAAAGCATACTCCTTAAAACTGAAATTCTATCTTCTTTTCTTACTTTACTTCTTAGCTTTTCTAAATTCTTATTACTTCTCAAAGCATACTCTTTTAAACTGAAACTCTATCTTCTTTTCTTACTTTACTTCTTCACTTTTCTAAATTCTTATTACTTCTCAAAGCATACTCAATAAAACTGAAACTCTATCTTCTTTTCTGACTTTACTTCTTCACTTTTAATAGGCTAACTTTCATCTACAAGCATATCTTGATAAACCGAATACAGATTCGTAATTGTGACATTATTACTAACATTTTGCATATTCTAACTCATATTTTAGTGCTTGCTACGAATACTTATCATTAGATATTCTTATCTTACTTTACTTCTTCACTTTTCTAAATACTTATTACTTCTCAAAGCATACTCAATAAAACTGAAACTCTATCTTCTTTTCTTACTTTACTTCTTCACTTTTCTAAATACCTATTACTTCTCAAAGCATACTCTTTAAAATCTGAAATCTATCTTCTTTTCTTACTTTACTTCTTCACTTTTATAAATACTTATTACTTCTCAAAGCATACTCTTTAAAATCTGATATTCTATCTTCTTTTCTTACTTTCTTCTTCACTTTTCTAAATACTTATTACTTCATAATAGCATAATCAATAAAACTGAAATTCTATCTTCTTTTCTTACTTTACTTCTTCACTTTTCAAAATACTTATTACTTCTCAAAGCATAATCTTTAAAACTTAAACTCTATCTTCTTTTCTTACTTTACTTCTTCACTTTTATAAATACTTATTACTTCGCAAAGCATACTCCTTAAAACTGATATTCTATCTTCTTTTCTTACTTTCTTCTTCACTTTTCTAAATACTTATTACTTCATAAAAGCATAATCAATAAAACTGAAATTCTATCTTCTTTTCTTACTTTCTTCTTCACTTTTCTAAATTCTTATTACTTCTCAAAGCATACTCTATAAAACTTAATCTCTATCTTCTTTTCTTACTTTACTTCTTCACTTTTCAAAATACTTATTACTTCTCAAAGCATAATCTTTAAAATCTGAAATCTATCTTCTCTTCCTACTTTACTTCTTCACTTTTATAAATACTTATTACTTCGCAAAGCATACTCCTTAAAACTGATATTCTATCTTCTTTTCTTACTTTCTTCTTCACTTTTCTAAATACTTATTACTTCATAAAAGCATAATCAATAAAACTGAAATTCTATCTTCTTTTCTTACTTTACTTCTTCACTTTTCAAAATACTTATTACTTCTCAAAGCATACTCTTTAAAACTTAAACTCTATCTTCTTTTCTAACTTTACTTCTTTCTTTTCTAAATTCTTATTACTTCTCAAAGCATACTCCTTAAAACTGAAATTCTATCTTCTTTTCTTACTTTACTTCTTCACTTTTCTAAATACTTATTACTTCTCAAAGCATACTCCTTAAAACTAAAATTCTATCTTCTTTTCTTACTTTACTTCTTCACTTTTCAATAGGCTAACTTTCATCTATAAGCATATCTTGATAAACCGAATACAGATTCGTAATTGTGACATTATTACTAACATTTTGCATATTCTAACTCATATTTTAGTGCTTGCTACGAATACTTATCATTAGATATTCTTATCTTACTTTACTTCTTCACTTTTCTAAATACTTATTACTTCTCAAAGCATACTCAATAAAACTGAAACTCTATCTTCTTTTCTTACTTTACTTCTTCACTTTTCTAAATACCTATTACTTCTCAAAGCATACTCTTTAAAACTGAAACTCTATCTTCTTTTCTTACTTTACTTCTTCACTTTTCAAAATACTTATTACTTCTCAAAGCATACTCTTTAAAATCTGAAATCTATCTTCTTTTCTTACTTTACTTCTTCACTTTTATAAATACTTATTACTTCTCAAAGCATACTCTTTAAAATCTGATATTCTATCTTCTTTTCTTACTTTCTTCTTCACTTTTCTAAATACTTATTACTTCATAATAGCATAATCAATAAAACTGAAATTCTATCTTCTTTTCTTACTTTACTTCTTCACTTTTCAAAATACTTATTACTTCGCAAAGCATACTCCTTAAAACTGATATTCTATCTTCTTTTCTTACTTTACTTCTTCACTTTTCTAAATACTTATTACTTCATAAAAGCATAATCAATAAAACTTAAACTCTATCTTCTTTTCTAACTTTACTTCTTTCTTTTCTAAATTCTTATTACTTCTCAAAGCATACTCCTTAAAACTGAAATTCTATCTTCTTTTCTTACTTTACTTCTTCACTTTTCTAAATACTTATTACTTCTCAAAGCATACTCCTTAAAACTAAAATTCTATCTTCTTTTCTTACTTTACTTCTTCACTTTTCAATAGGCTAACTTTCATCTATAAGCATATCTTGATAAACCGAATACAGATTCGTAATTGTGACATTATTACTAACATTTTGCATATTCTAACTCATATTTTAGTGCTTGCTACGAATACTTATCATTAGATATTCTTATCTTACTTTACTTCTTCACTTTTCTAAATACTTATTACTTCTCAAAGCATACTCCTTAAAACTGAAATTCTATCTTCTTTTCTTACTTTACTTCTTAGCTTTTCTAAATTCTTATTACTTCTCAAAGCATACTCTTTTAAACTGAAACTCTATCTTCTTTTCTTACTTTACTTCTTCACTTTTCTAAATTCTTATTACTTCTCAAAGCATACTCAATAAAACTGAAACTCTATCTTCTTTTCTGACTTTACTTCTTCACTTTTAATAGGCTAACTTTCATCTACAAGCATATCTTGATAAACCGAATACAGATTCGTAATTGTGACATTATTACTAACATTTTGCATATTCTAACTCATATTTTAGTGCTTGCTACGAATACTTATCATTAGATATTCTTATCTTACTTTACTTCTTCACTTTTCTAAATACTTATTACTTCTCAAAGCATACTCAATAAAACTGAAACTCTATCTTCTTTTCTTACTTTACTTCTTCACTTTTCTAAATACCTATTACTTCTCAAAGCATACTCTTTAAAATCTGAAATCTATCTTCTTTTCTTACTTTACTTCTTCACTTTTATAAATACTTATTACTTCTCAAAGCATACTCTTTAAAATCTGATATTCTATCTTCTTTTCTTACTTTCTTCTTCACTTTTCTAAATACTTATTACTTCATAATAGCATAATCAATAAAACTGAAATTCTATCTTCTTTTCTTACTTTACTTCTTCACTTTTCAAAATACTTATTACTTCTCAAAGCATAATCTTTAAAACTTAAACTCTATCTTCTTTTCTTACTTTACTTCTTCACTTTTATAAATACTTATTACTTCGCAAAGCATACTCCTTAAAACTGATATTCTATCTTCTTTTCTTACTTTCTTCTTCACTTTTCTAAATACTTATTACTTCATAAAAGCATAATCAATAAAACTGAAATTCTATCTTCTTTTCTTACTTTCTTCTTCACTTTTCTAAATTCTTATTACTTCTCAAAGCATACTCTATAAAACTTAATCTCTATCTTCTTTTCTTACTTTACTTCTTCACTTTTCAAAATACTTATTACTTCTCAAAGCATAATCTTTAAAATCTGAAATCTATCTTCTCTTCCTACTTTACTTCTTCACTTTTATAAATACTTATTACTTCGCAAAGCATACTCCTTAAAACTGATATTCTATCTTCTTTTCTTACTTTCTTCTTCACTTTTCTAAATACTTATTACTTCATAAAAGCATAATCAATAAAACTGAAATTCTATCTTCTTTTCTTACTTTACTTCTTCACTTTTCAAAATACTTATTACTTCTCAAAGCATACTCTTTAAAACTTAAACTCTATCTTCTTTTCTAACTTTACTTCTTTCTTTTCTAAATTCTTATTACTTCTCAAAGCATACTCCTTAAAACTGAAATTCTATCTTCTTTTCTTACTTTACTTCTTCACTTTTCTAAATACTTATTACTTCTCAAAGCATACTCCTTAAAACTAAAATTCTATCTTCTTTTCTTACTTTACTTCTTCACTTTTCAATAGGCTAACTTTCATCTATAAGCATATCTTGATAAACCGAATACAGATTCGTAATTGTGACATTATTACTAACATTTTGCATATTCTAACTCATATTTTAGTGCTTGTTACGAATACTTATCATTAGATATTCTTATCTTACTTTACTTCTTCACTTTTCTAAATACTTATTACTTCTCAAAGCATACTCAATAAAACTGAAACTCTATCTTCTTTTCTTACTTTACTTCTTCACTTTTCTAAATACCTATTACTTCTCAAAGCATACTCTTTAAAACTGAAACTCTATCTTCTTATCTTACTTTACTTCTTCACTTTTCTAAATACTTATTACTTCTCAAAGCATACTCAATAAAACTGAAACTCTATCTTCTTTTCTGACTTTACTTCTTCACTTTTAATAGGCTAACTTTCATCTACAAGCATATCTTGATAAACCGAATACAGATTCGTAATTGTGACATTATTACTAACATTTTGCATATTCTAACTCATATTTTAGTGCTTGCTACGAATACTTATCATTAGATATTCTTATCTTACTTTACTTCTTCACTTTTCTAAATACTTATTACTTCTCAAAGCATACTCAATAAAACTGAAACTCTATCTTCTTTTCTTACTTTACTTCTTCACTTTTCTAAATACCTATTACTTCTCAAAGCATACTCTTTAAAACTGAAACTCTATCTTCTTTTCTTACTTTACTTCTTCACTTTTCAAAATACTTATTACTTCTCAAAGCATACTCTTTAAAATCTGAAATCTATCTTCTTTTCTTACTTTACTTCTTCACTTTTATAAATACTTATTACTTCTCAAAGCATACTCTTTAAAATCTGATATTCTATCTTCTTTTCTTACTTTCTTCTTCACTTTTCTAAATACTTATTACTTCATAATAGCATAATCAATAAAACTGAAATTCTATCTTCTTTTCTTACTTTACTTCTTCACTTTTCAAAATACTTATTACTTCGCAAAGCATACTCCTTAAAACTGATATTCTATCTTCTTTTCTTACTTTACTTCTTCACTTTTCTAAATACTTATTACTTCATAAAAGCATAATCAATAAAACTTAAACTCTATCTTCTTTTCTAACTTTACTTCTTTCTTTTCTAAATTCTTATTACTTCTCAAAGCATACTCCTTAAAACTGAAATTCTATCTTCTTTTCTTACTTTACTTCTTCACTTTTCTAAATACTTATTACTTCTCAAAGCATACTCTTAAAACTAAAATTCTATCTTCTTTTCTTACTTTACTTCTTCACTTTTCAATAGGCTAACTTTCATCTATAAGCATATCTTGATAAACCGAATACAGATTCGTAATTGTGACATTATTACTAACATTTTGCATATTCTAACTCATATTTTAGTGCTTGCTACGAATACTTATCATTAGATATTCTTATCTTACTTTACTTCTTCACTTTTCTAAATACTTATTACTTCTCAAAGCATACTCAATAAAACTGAAACTCTATCTTCTTTTCTTACTTTACTTCTTCACTTTTCTAAATACCTATTACTTCTCAAAGCATACTCTTTAAAATCTGAAATCTATCTTCTTTTCTTACTTTACTTCTTCACTTTTATAAATACTTATTACTTCTCAAAGCATACTCTTTAAAATCTGATATTCTATCTTCTTTTCTTACTTTCTTCTTCACTTTTCTAAATACTTATTACTTCATAATAGCATAATCAATAAAACTGAAATTCTATCTTCTTTTCTTACTTTACTTCTTCACTTTTCAAAATACTTATTACTTCTCAAAGCATAATCTTTAAAACTTAAACTCTATCTTCTTTTCTTACTTTACTTCTTCACTTTTATAAATACTTATTACTTCGCAAAGCATACTCCTTAAAACTGATATTCTATCTTCTTTTCTTACTTTCTTCTTCACTTTTCTAAATACTTATTACTTCATAAAAGCATAATCAATAAAACTGAAATTCTATCTTCTTTTCTTACTTTCTTCTTCACTTTTCTAAATTCTTATTACTTCTCAAAGCATACTCTATAAAACTTAATCTCTATCTTCTTTTCTTACTTTACTTCTTCACTTTTCAAAATACTTATTACTTCTCAAAGCATAATCTTTAAAATCTGAAATCTATCTTCTCTTCCTACTTTACTTCTTCACTTTTATAAATACTTATTACTTCGCAAAGCATACTCCTTAAAACTGATATTCTATCTTCTTTTCTTACTTTCTTCTTCACTTTTCTAAATACTTATTACTTCATAAAAGCATAATCAATAAAACTGAAATTCTATCTTCTTTTCTTACTTTACTTCTTCACTTTTCAAAATACTTATTACTTCTCAAAGCATACTCTTTAAAACTTAAACTCTATCTTCTTTTCTAACTTTACTTCTTTCTTTTCTAAATTCTTATTACTTCTCAAAGCATACTCCTTAAAACTGAAATTCTATCTTCTTTTCTTACTTTACTTCTTCACTTTTCTAAATACTTATTACTTCTCAAAGCATACTCCTTAAAACTAAAATTCTATCTTCTTTTCTTACTTTACTTCTTCACTTTTCAATAGGCTAACTTTCATCTATAAGCATATCTTGATAAACCGAATACAGATTCGTAATTGTGACATTATTACTAACATTTTGCATATTCTAACTCATATTTTAGTGCTTGTTACGAATACTTATCATTAGATATTCTTATCTTACTTTACTTCTTCACTTTTCTAAATACTTATTACTTCTCAAAGCATACTCAATAAAACTGAAACTCTATCTTCTTTTCTTACTTTACTTCTTCACTTTTCTAAATACCTATTACTTCTCAAAGCATACTCTTTAAAACTGAAACTCTATCTTCTTATCTTACTTTACTTCTTCACTTTTCTAAATACTTATTACTTCTCAAAGCATACTCAATAAAACTGAAACTCTATCTTCTTTTCTTACTTTACTTCTTCACTTTTCTAAATTCTTATTACTTCTCAAAGCATACTCTTTTAAACTGAAACTCTATCTTCTTTTCTTACTTTACTTCTTCACTTTTCTAAATTCTTATTACTTCTCAAAGCATACTCAATAAAACTGAAACTCTATCTTCTTTTCTGACTTTACTTCTTCACTTTTAATAGGCTAACTTTCATCTACAAGCATATCTTGATAAACCGAATACAGATTCGTAATTGTGACATTATTACTAACATTTTGCATATTCTAACTCATATTTTAGTGCTTGCTACGAATACTTATCATTAGATATTCTTATCTTACTTTACTTCTTCACTTTTCTAAATACTTATTACTTCTCAAAGCATACTCAATAAAACTGAAACTCTATCTTCTTTTCTTACTTTACTTCTTCACTTTTCTAAATACCTATTACTTCTCAAAGCATACTCTTTAAAATCTGAAATCTATCTTCTTTTCTTACTTTACTTCTTCACTTTTATAAATACTTATTACTTCTCAAAGCATACTCTTTAAAATCTGATATTCTATCTTCTTTTCTTACTTTCTTCTTCACTTTTCTAAATACTTATTACTTCATAATAGCATAATCAATAAAACTGAAATTCTATCTTCTTTTCTTACTTTACTTCTTCACTTTTCAAAATACTTATTACTTCTCAAAGCATAATCTTTAAAACTTAAACTCTATCTTCTTTTCTTACTTTACTTCTTCACTTTTATAAATACTTATTACTTCGCAAAGCATACTCCTTAAAACTGATATTCTATCTTCTTTTCTTACTTTCTTCTTCACTTTTCTAAATACTTATTACTTCATAAAAGCATAATCAATAAAACTGAAATTCTATCTTCTTTTCTTACTTTCTTCTTCACTTTTCTAAATTCTTATTACTTCTCAAAGCATACTCTATAAAACTTAATCTCTATCTTCTTTTCTTACTTTACTTCTTCACTTTTCAAAATACTTATTACTTCTCAAAGCATAATCTTTAAAATCTGAAATCTATCTTCTCTTCCTACTTTACTTCTTCACTTTTATAAATACTTATTACTTCGCAAAGCATACTCCTTAAAACTGATATTCTATCTTCTTTTCTTACTTTCTTCTTCACTTTTCTAAATACTTATTACTTCATAAAAGCATAATCAATAAAACTGAAATTCTATCTTCTTTTCTTACTTTACTTCTTCACTTTTCAAAATACTTATTACTTCTCAAAGCATACTCTTTAAAACTTAAACTCTATCTTCTTTTCTAACTTTACTTCTTTCTTTTCTAAATTCTTATTACTTCTCAAAGCATACTCCTTAAAACTGAAATTCTATCTTCTTTTCTTACTTTACTTCTTCACTTTTCTAAATACTTATTACTTCTCAAAGCATACTCCTTAAAACTAAAATTCTATCTTCTTTTCTTACTTTACTTCTTCACTTTTCAATAGGCTAACTTTCATCTATAAGCATATCTTGATAAACCGAATACAGATTCGTAATTGTGACATTATTACTAACATTTTGCATATTCTAACTCATATTTTAGTGCTTGTTACGAATACTTATCATTAGATATTCTTATCTTACTTTACTTCTTCACTTTTCTAAATACTTATTACTTCTCAAAGCATACTCAATAAAACTGAAACTCTATCTTCTTTTCTTACTTTACTTCTTCACTTTTCTAAATACCTATTACTTCTCAAAGCATACTCTTTAAAACTGAAACTCTATCTTCTTTTCTTACTTTACTTCTTCACTTTTCAAAATACTTATTACTTCTCAAAGCATACTCTTTAAAATCTGAAATCTATCTTCTTTTCTTACTTTACTTCTTCACTTTTATAAATACTTATTACTTCTCAAAGCATACTCTTTAAAATCTGATATTCTATCTTCTTTTCTTACTTTCTTCTTCACTTTTCTAAATACTTATTACTTCATAATAGCATAATCAATAAAACTGAAATTCTATCTTCTTTTCTTACTTTACTTCTTCACTTTTCTAAATACTTATTACTTCGCAAAGCATACTCCTTAAAACTGATATTCTATCTTCTTTTCTTACTTTACTTCTTCACTTTTCTAAATACTTATTACTTCATAAAAGCATAATCAATAAAACTTAAACTCTATCTTCTTTTCTAACTTTACTTCTTTCTTTTCTAAATTCTTATTACTTCTCAAAGCATACTCCTTAAAACTTAAATTCTATCTTCTTTTCTTATTTTACTTCTTCACTTTTCTAAATACTTATTACTTCTCAAAGCATACTCCTTAAAACTAAAATTCTATCTTCTTTTCTTACTTTACTTCTTCACTTTTCAATAGGCTAACTTTCATCTATAAGCATATCTTGATAAACCGAATACAGATTCGTAATTGTGACATTATTACTAACATTTTGCATATTCTAACTCATATTTTAGTGCTTGCTACGAATACTTATCATTAGATATTCTTATCTTACTTTACTTCTTCACTTTTCTAAATACTTATTACTTCTCAAAGCATACTCAATAAAACTGAAACTCTATCTTCTTTTCTTACTTTACTTCTTCACTTTTCTAAATTCTTATTACTTCTCAAAGCATACTCAATAAAACTGAAACTCTATCTTCTTTTCTTACTTTACTTCTTCACTTTTCAAAATACTTATTACTTCTCAAAGCATACTCTTTAAAATCTGAAATCTATCTTCTTTTCTTACTTTACTTCTTCACTTTTATAAATACTTATTACTTCTCAAAGCATACTCTTTAAAATCTGATATTCTATCTTCTTTTCTTACTTTCTTCTTCACTTTTCTAAATACTTATTACTTCATAATAGCATAATCAATAAAACTGAAATTCTATCTTCTTTTCTTACTTTACTTCTTCACTTTTCAAAATACTTATTACTTCGCAAAGCATACTCCTTAAAACTGATATTCTATCTTCTTTTCTTACTTTACTTCTTCACTTTTCTAAATACTTATTACTTCATAAAAGCATAATCAATAAAACTTAAACTCTATCTTCTTTTCTAACTTTACTTCTTTCTTTTCTAAATTCTTATTACTTTTCAAAGCATACTCTTTTAAACTGAAACTCTATCTTCTTTTCTTACTTTACTTCTTCACTTTTCTAAATTCTTATTACTTCTCAAAGCATACTCAATAAAACTGAAACTCTATCTTCTTTTCTGACTTTACTTCTTCACTTTTAATAGGCTAACTTTCATCTACAAGCATATCTTGATAAACCGAATACAGATTCGTAATTGTGACATTATTACTAACATTTTGCATATTCTAACTCATATTTTAGTGCTTGCTACAAATACTTATCATTAGATATTCTTATCTTACTTTACTTCTTCACTTTTCTAAATACTTATTACTTCTCAAAGCATACTCAATAAAACTGAAACTCTATCTTCTTTTCTTACTTTACTTCTTCACTTTTCTAAATACCTATTACTTCTCAAAGCATACTCTTTAAAATCTGAAATCTATCTTCTTTTCTTACTTTACTTCTTCACTTTTATAAATACTTATTACTTCTCAAAGCATACTCTTTAAAATCTGATATTCTATCTTCTTTTCTTACTTTCTTCTTCACTTTTCTAAATACTTATTACTTCATAATAGCATAATCAATAAAACTGAAATTCTATCTTCTTTTCTTACTTTACTTCTTCACTTTTCAAAATACTTATTACTTCTCAAAGCATAATCTTTAAAACTTAAACTCTATCTTCTTTTCTTACTTTACTTCTTCACTTTTATAAATACTTATTACTTCGCAAAGCATACTCCTTAAAACTGATATTCTATCTTCTTTTCTTACTTTCTTCTTCACTTTTCTAAATACTTATTACTTCATAAAAGCATAATCAATAAAACTGAAATTCTATCTTCTTTTCTTACTTTCTTCTTCACTTTTCTAAATTCTTATTACTTCTCAAAGCATACTCTATAAAACTTAATCTCTATCTTCTTTTCTTACTTTACTTCTTCACTTTTCAAAATACTTATTACTTCTCAAAGCATAATCTTTAAAATCTGAAATCTATCTTCTCTTCCTACTTTACTTCTTCACTTTTATAAATACTTATTACTTCGCAAAGCATACTCCTTAAAACTGATATTCTATCTTCTTTTCTTACTTTCTTCTTCACTTTTCTAAATACTTATTACTTCATAAAAGCATAATCAATAAAACTGAAATTCTATCTTCTTTTCTTACTTTACTTCTTCACTTTTCAAAATACTTATTACTTCTCAAAGCATAATCTTTAAAACTTAAACTCTATCTTCTTTTCTTACTTTACTTCTTCACTTTTATAAATACTTATTACTTCGCAAAGCATACTCCTTAAAACTGATATTCTATCTTCTTTTCTTACTTTCTTCTTCACTTTTCTAAATACTTATTACTTCATAAAAGCATAATCAATAAAACTGAAATTCTATCTTCTTTTCTTACTTTCTTCTTCACTTTTCTAAATTCTTATTACTTCTCAAAGCATACTCTATAAAACTTAATCTCTATCTTCTTTTCTTACTTTACTTCTTCACTTTTCAAAATACTTATTACTTCTCAAAGCATAATCTTTAAAATCTGAAATCTATCTTCTCTTCCTACTTTACTTCTTCACTTTTATAAATACTTATTACTTCGCAAAGCATACTCCTTAAAACTGATATTCTATCTTCTTTTCTTACTTTCTTCTTCACTTTTCTAAATACTTATTACTTCATAAAAGCATAATCAATAAAACTGAAATTCTATCTTCTTTTCTTACTTTACTTCTTCACTTTTCTAAATACTTATTACTTCTCAAAGCATACTCAATAAAACTGAAACTCTATCTTCTTTTCTGACTTTACTTCTTCACTTTTCTAAATACCTATTACTTCTCAAAGCATACTCCTTAAAACTGAAATTCTATCTTCTTTTCTTACTTTACTTCTTCACTTTTCTAAATACTTATTACTTCTCAAAGCATACTCCTTAAAACTAAAATTCTATCTTCTTTTCTTACTTTACTTCTTCACTTTTCAATAGGCTAACTTTCATCTATAAGCATATCTTGATAAACCGAATACAGATTCGTAATTGTGACATTATTACTAACATTTTGCATATTCTAACTCATATTTTAGTGCTTGCTACGAATACTTATCATTAGATATTCTTATCTTACTTTACTTCTTCACTTTTCTAAATACTTATTACTTCTCAAAGCATACTCAATAAAACTGAAACTCTATCTTCTTTTCTTACTTTACTTCTTCACTTTTCTAAATACCTATTACTTCTCAAAGCATACTCTTTAAAACTGAAACTCTATCTTCTTATCTTACTTTACTTCTTCACTTTTCTAAATACTTATTACTTCTCAAAGCATACTCAATAAAACTGAAACTCTATCTTCTTTTCTGACTTTACTTCTTCACTTTTAATAGGCTAACTTTCATCTACAAGCATATCTTGATAAACCGAATACAGATTCGTAATTGTGACATTATTACTAACATTTTGCATATTCTAACTCATATTTTAGTGCTTGCTACGAATACTTATCATTAGATATTCTTATCTTACTTTACTTCTTCACTTTTCTAAATACTTATTACTTCTCAAAGCATACTCCTTAAAACTGAAATTCTATCTTCTTTTCTTACTTTACTTCTTAGCTTTTCTAAATTCTTATTACTTCTCAAAGCATACTCTTTTAAACTGAAACTCTATCTTCTTTTCTTACTTTACTTCTTCACTTTTCTAAATTCTTATTACTTCTCAAAGCATACTCAATAAAACTGAAACTCTATCTTCTTTTCTGACTTTACTTCTTCACTTTTCTAAATTCTTATTACTTCTCAAAGCATACTCAATAAAACTGAAACTCTATCTTCTTTTCTGACTTTACTTCTTCACTTTTAATAGGCTAACTTTCATCTACAAGCATATCTTGATAAACCGAATACAGATTCGTAATTGTGACATTATTACTAACATTTTGCATATTCTAACTCATATTTTAGTGCTTGCTACGAATACTTATCATTAGATATTCTTATCTTACTTTACTTCTTCACTTTTCTAAATACTTATTACTTCTCAAAGCATACTCAATAAAACTGAAACTCTATCTTCTTTTCTGACTTTACTTCTTCACTTTTCTAAATTCTTATTACTTCTCAAAGCATACTCAATAAAACTGAAACTCTATCTTCTTTTCTGACTTTACTTCTTCACTTTTCAATAGGCTAACTTTCATCTATAAGCATATCTTGATAAACCGAATACAGATTCGTAATTGTGACATTATTACTAACATTTTGCATATTCTAACTCATATTTTAGTGCTTGCTACGAATACTTATCATTAGATATTCTTATCTTACTTTACTTCTTCACTTTTCTAAATACTTATTACTTCTCAAAGCATACTCAATAAAACTGAAACTCTATCTTCTTTTCTTACTTTACTTCTTCACTTTTCTAAATACCTATTACTTCTCAAAGCATACTCTTTAAAACTGAAACTCTATCTTCTTATCTTACTTTACTTCTTCACTTTTCTAAATACTTATTACTTCTCAAAGCATACTCAATAAAACTGAAACTCTATCTTCTTTTCTGACTTTACTTCTTCACTTTTAATAGGCTAACTTTCATCTACAAGCATATCTTGATAAACCGAATACAGATTCGTAATTGTGACATTATTACTAACATTTTGCATATTCTAACTCATATTTTAGTGCTTGCTACGAATACTTATCATTAGATATTCTTATCTTACTTTACTTCTTCACTTTTCTAAATACTTATTACTTCTCAAAGCATACTCAATAAAACTGAAACTCTATCTTCTTTTCTGACTTTACTTCTTCACTTTTCTAAATTCTTATTACTTCTCAAAGCATACTCAATAAAACTGAAACTCTATCTTCTTTTCTGACTTTACTTCTTCACTTTTCAATAGGCTAACTTTCATCTATAAGCATATCTTGATAAACCGAATACAGATTCGTAATTGTGACATTATTACTAACATTTTGCATATTCTAACTCATATTTTAGTGCTTGCTACGAATACTTATCATTAGATATTCTTATCTTACTTTACTTCTTCACTTTTCTAAATACTTATTACTTCTCAAAGCATACTCAATAAAACTGAAACTCTATCTTCTTTTCTTACTTTACTTCTTCACTTTTCTAAATACCTATTACTTCTCAAAGCATACTCTTTAAAACTGAAACTCTATCTTCTTATCTTACTTTACTTCTTCACTTTTCTAAATACTTATTACTTCTCAAAGCATACTCAATAAAACTGAAACTCTATCTTCTTTTCTGACTTTACTTCTTCACTTTTAATAGGCTAACTTTCATCTACAAGCATATCTTGATAAACCGAATACAGATTCGTAATTGTGACATTATTACTAACATTTTGCATATTCTAACTCATATTTTAGTGCTTGCTACGAATACTTATCATTAGATATTCTTATCTTACTTTACTTCTTCACTTTTCTAAATACTTATTACTTCTCAAAGCATACTCAATAAAACTGAAACTCTATCTTCTTTTCTGACTTTACTTCTTCACTTTTCTAAATTCTTATTACTTCTCAAAGCATACTCAATAAAACTGAAACTCTATCTTCTTTTCTGACTTTACTTCTTCACTTTTCAATAGGCTAACTTTCATCTATAAGCATATCTTGATAAACCGAATACAGATTCGTAATTGTGACATTATTACTAACATTTTGCATATTCTAACTCATATTTTAGTGCTTGCTACGAATACTTATCATTAGATATTCTTATCTTACTTTACTTCTTCACTTTTCTAAATACTTATTACTTCTCAAAGCATACTCAATAAAACTGAAACTCTATCTTCTTTTCTTACTTTACTTCTTCACTTTTCTAAATACCTATTACTTCTCAAAGCATACTCTTTAAAACTGAAACTCTATCTTCTTATCTTACTTTACTTCTTCACTTTTCTAAATACTTATTACTTCTCAAAGCATACTCAATAAAACTGAAACTCTATCTTCTTTTCTGACTTTACTTCTTCACTTTTAATAGGCTAACTTTCATCTACAAGCATATCTTGATAAACCGAATACAGATTCGTAATTGTGACATTATTACTAACATTTTGCATATTCTAACTCATATTTTAGTGCTTGCTACGAATACTTATCATTAGATATTCTTATCTTACTTTACTTCTTCACTTTTCTAAATACTTATTACTTCTCAAAGCATACTCAATAAAACTGAAACTCTATCTTCTTTTCTGACTTTACTTCTTCACTTTTCTAAATTCTTATTACTTCTCAAAGCATACTCAATAAAACTGAAACTCTATCTTCTTTTCTGACTTTACTTCTTCACTTTTCAATAGGCTAACTTTCATCTATAAGCATATCTTGATAAACCGAATACAGATTCGTAATTGTGACATTATTACTAACATTTTGCATATTCTAACTCATATTTTAGTGCTTGCTACGAATACTTATCATTAGATATTCTTATCTTACTTTACTTCTTCACTTTTCTAAATACTTATTACTTCTCAAAGCATACTCAATAAAACTGAAACTCTATCTTCTTTTCTTACTTTACTTCTTCACTTTTCTAAATACCTATTACTTCTCAAAGCATACTCTTTAAAACTGAAACTCTATCTTCTTATCTTACTTTACTTCTTCACTTTTCTAAATACTTATTACTTCTCAAAGCATACTCAATAAAACTGAAACTCTATCTTCTTTTCTGACTTTACTTCTTCACTTTTAATAGGCTAACTTTCATCTACAAGCATATCTTGATAAACCGAATACAGATTCGTAATTGTGACATTATTACTAACATTTTGCATATTCTAACTCATATTTTAGTGCTTGCTACGAATACTTATCATTAGATATTCTTATCTTACTTTACTTCTTCACTTTTCTAAATACTTATTACTTCTCAAAGCATACTCCTTAAAACTGAAATTCTATCTTCTTTTCTTACTTTACTTCTTAGCTTTTCTAAATTCTTATTACTTCTCAAAGCATACTCTTTTAAACTGAAACTCTATCTTCTTTTCTTACTTTACTTCTTCACTTTTCTAAATTCTTATTACTTCTCAAAGCATACTCAATAAAACTGAAACTCTATCTTCTTTTCTGACTTTACTTCTTCACTTTTCTAAATTCTTATTACTTCTCAAAGCATACTCAATAAAACTGAAACTCTATCTTCTTTTCTGACTTTACTTCTTCACTTTAATAATAGGCTAACTTTCATCTACAAGCATATCTTGATAAACCGAATACAGATTCGTAATTGTGACATTATTACTAACATTTTGCATATTCTAACTCATATTTTAGTGCTTGCTACGAATACTTATCATTAGATATTCTTATCTTACTTTACTTCTTCACTTTTCTAAATACTTATTACTTCTCAAAGCATACTCCTTAAAACTGAAATTCTATCTTCTTTTCTTACTTTACTTCTTAGCTTTTCTAAATTCTTATTACTTCTCAAAGCATACTCTTTTAAACTGAAACTCTATCTTCTTTTCTTACTTTACTTCTTCACTTTTCTAAATTCTTATTACTTCTCAAAGCATACTCAATAAAACTGAAATTCTATCTTCTTTTCTTACTTTCTTCTTCACTTTTCTAAATTCTTATTACTTCTCAAAGCATACTCTATAAAACTTAATCTCTATCTTCTTTTCTTACTTTACTTCTTCACTTTTCAAAATACTTATTACTTCTCAAAGCATAATCTTTAAAACTGAAATCTATCTTCTCTTCCTACTTTACTTCTTCACTTTTATAAATACTTATTACTTCGCAAAGCATACTCCTTAAAACTGATATTCTATCTTCTTTTCTTACTTTCTTCTTCACTTTTCTAAATACTTATTACTTCATAAAAGCATAATCAATAAAACTGAAATTCTATCTTCTTTTCTTACTTTACTTCTTCACTTTTCAAAATACTTATTACTTCTCAAAGCATACTCTTTAAAACTTAAACTCTATCTTCTTTTCTAACTTTACTTCTTTCTTTTCTAAATTCTTATTACTTCTCAAAGCATACTCCTTAAAACTGAAATTCTATCTTCTTTTCTTACTTTACTTCTTCACTTTTCTAAATACTTATTACTTCTCAAAGCATACTCCTTAAAACTAAAATTCTATCTTCTTTTCTTACTTTACTTCTTCACTTTTCAATAGGCTAACTTTCATCTATAAGCATATCTTGATAAACCGAATACAGATTCGTAATTGTGACATTATTACTAACATTTTGCATATTCTAACTCATATTTTAGTGCTTGTTACGAATACTTATCATTAGATATTCTTATCTTACTTTACTTCTTCACTTTTCTAAATACTTATTACTTCTCAAAGCATACTCAATAAAACTGAAACTCTATCTTCTTTTCTTACTTTACTTCTTCACTTTTCTAAATACCTATTACTTCTCAAAGCATACTCTTTAAAACTGAAACTCTATCTTCTTTTCTTACTTTACTTCTTCACTTTTCAAAATACTTATTACTTCTCAAAGCATACTCTTTAAAATCTGAAATCTATCTTCTTTTCTTACTTTACTTCTTCACTTTTATAAATACTTATTACTTCTCAAAGCATACTCTTTAAAATCTGATATTCTATCTTCTTTTCTTACTTTCTTCTTCACTTTTCTAAATACTTATTACTTCATAATAGCATAATCAATAAAACTGAAATTCTATCTTCTTTTCTTACTTTACTTCTTCACTTTTCAAAATACTTATTACTTCGCAAAGCATACTCCTTAAAACTGATATTCTATCTTCTTTTCTTACTTTACTTCTTCACTTTTCTAAATACTTATTACTTCATAAAAGCATAATCAATAAAACTTAAACTCTATCTTCTTTTCTAACTTTACTTCTTTCTTTTCTAAATTCTTATTACTTCTCAAAGCATACTCCTTAAAACTTAAATTCTATCTTCTTTTCTTACTTTACTTCTTCACTTTTCTAAATACTTATTACTTCTCAAAGCATACTCCTTAAAACTGAAATTCTATCTTCTTTTCTTACTTTACTTCTTCACTTTTCAATAGGCTAACTTTCATCTATAAGCATATCTTGATAAACCGAATACAGATTCGTAATTGTGACATTATTACTAACATTTTGCATATTCTAACTCATATTTTAGTGCTTGCTACGAATACTTATCATTAGATATTCTTATCTTACTTTACTTCTTCACTTTTCTAAATACTTATTACTTCTCAAAGCATACTCAATAAAACTGAAACTCTATCTTCTTTTCTTACTTTACTTCTTCACTTTTCTAAATTCTTATTACTTCTCAAAGCATACTCAATAAAACTGAAACTCTATCTTCTTTTCTTACTTTACTTCTTCACTTTTCTAAATACTATTACTTCTCAAAGCATACTCTTTAAAACTGAAATCTATCTTCTTTTCTTACTTTACTTCTTCACTTTTATAAATACTTATTACTTCTCAAAGCATACTCTTTAAAATCTGATATTCTATCTTCTTTTCTTACTTTACTTCTTCACTTTTCTAAATACTTATTACTTCATAATAGCATAATCAATAAAACTGAAATTCTATCTTCTTTTCTTACTTTACTTCTTCACTTTTCTAAATACTTATTACTTCTCAAAGCATAATCTTTAAAACTTAAACTCTATCTTCTTTTCTTACTTTACTTCTTCACTTTTATAAATACTTATTACTTCGCAAAGCATACTCCTTAAAACTGATATTCTATCTTCTTTTCTTACTTTACTTCTTCACTTTTCTAAATACTTATTACTTCATAAAAGCATAATCAATTAAAACTGAAATTCTATCTTCTTTTCTTACTTTCTTCTTCACTTTTCTAAATTCTTATTACTTCTCAAAGCATACTCTATAAAACTTAATCTCTATCTTCTTTTCTTACTTTACTTCTTCACTTTTCAAAATACTTATTACTTCTCAAAGCATAATCTTTAAAACTGAAATCTATCTTCTCTTCCTACTTTACTTCTTCACTTTTATAAATACTTATTACTTCGCAAAGCATACTCCTTAAAACTGATATTCTATCTTCTTTTCTTACTTTCTTCTTCACTTTTCTAAATACTTATTACTTCATAAAAGCATAATCAATAAAACTGAAATTCTATCTTCTTTTCTTACTTTACTTCTTCACTTTTCAAAATACTTATTACTTCTCAAAGCATAATCTTTAAAACTTAAACTCTATCTTCTTTTCTTACTTTACTTCTTCACTTTTATAAATACTTATTACTTCGCAAAGCATACTCCTTAAAACTGATATTCTATCTTCTTTTCTTACTTTCTTCTTCACTTTTCTAAATACTTATTACTTCATAAAAGCATAATCAATAAAACTGAAATTCTATCTTCTTTTCTTACTTTCTTCTTCACTTTTCTAAATTCTTATTACTTCTCAAAGCATACTCTATAAAACTTAATCTCTATCTTCTTTTCTTACTTTACTTCTTCACTTTTCAAAATACTTATTACTTCTCAAAGCATAATCTTTAAAATCTGAAATCTATCTTCTCTTCCTACTTTACTTCTTCACTTTTATAAATACTTATTACTTCGCAAAGCATACTCCTTAAAACTGATATTCTATCTTCTTTTCTTACTTTCTTCTTCACTTTTCTAAATACTTATTACTTCATAAAAGCATAATCAATAAAACTGAAATTCTATCTTCTTTTCTTACTTTACTTCTTCACTTTTCTAAATACTTATTACTTCTCAAAGCATACTCAATAAAACTGAAACTCTATCTTCTTTTCTGACTTTACTTCTTCACTTTTCTAAATACCTATTACTTCTCAAAGCATACTCCTTAAAACTGAAATTCTATCTTCTTTTCTTACTTTACTTCTTCACTTTTCTAAATACTTATTACTTCTCAAAGCATACTCCTTAAAACTAAAATTCTATCTTCTTTTCTTACTTTACTTCTTCACTTTTCAATAGGCTAACTTTCATCTATAAGCATATCTTGATAAACCGAATACAGATTCGTAATTGTGACATTATTACTAACATTTTGCATATTCTAACTCATATTTTAGTGCTTGCTACGAATACTTATCATTAGATATTCTTATCTTACTTTACTTCTTCACTTTTCTAAATACTTATTACTTCTCAAAGCATACTCAATAAAACTGAAACTCTATCTTCTTTTCTTACTTTACTTCTTCACTTTTCTAAATACCTATT
>CAMPDV010006036.1:0-21695 GCA_946699065.1 Loxodes magnus | reverse complement strand
GAAAAGTAAGAAAGAAGAGTGATTTCAGTTGTGAAGTTTTGACAAGATTAGAGTTATAAAGAGTAAGTAGTTAGTTTTAAAAGTGAAGTGAAGAAGAAAAGTAAGAAAAGAAGAGTGATTTCAGTTGTGAAGTTTTGATAAGATTAGAGTTATAAAGAGTAAGTAGTTAGTTTTAAAAGTGAAGTGAAGATGAAAAGTAAGAAAAGAGTGATTTCAGTTGTGAAGTTTTGATAAGATTAGAGTTATAAAGAGTAAGTAGTTAGTTTTAAAAGTGAAGTGAAGATGAAAAGTAAGAAAAGAGTGATTTCAGTTGTGAAGTTTTGATAAGATTAGAGTTATAAAGAGTAAGTAGTTAGTTTTAAAAGTGAAGTGAAGAAGAAAAGTAAGAAAAGAAGAGTGATTTCAGTTGTGAAGTTTTGATAAGATTAGAGTTATAAAGAGTAAGTAGTTAGTTTTAAAAGTGAAGTGAAGAAGAAAAGTAAGAAAAGAAGAGTGATTTCAGTTGTGAAGTTTTGATAAGATTAGAGTTATAAAGAGTAAGTAGTTAGTTTTAAAAGTGAAGTGAAGATGAAAAGTAAGAAAAGAAGAGTGATTTCAGTTGTGAAGTTTTGATAAGATTAGAGTTATAAAGAGTAAGTAGTTAGTTTTAAAAGTGAAGTGAAGAAGAAAAGTAAGAAAAGAAGAGTGATTTCAGTTGTGAAGTTTTGATAAGATTAGAGTTATAAAGAGTAAGTAGTTAGTTTTAAAAGTGAAGTGAAGATGAAAAGTAAGAAAGAAGAGTGATTTCAGTTGTGAAGTTTTGATAAGATTAGAGTTATAAAGAGTAAGTAGTTAGTTTTAAAAGTGAAGTGAAGATGAAAAGTAAGAAAAGAAGAGTGATTTCAGTTGTGAAGTTTTGATAAGATTAGAGTTATAAAGAGTAAGTAGTTAGTTTTAAAAGTGAAGTGAAGATGAAAAGTAAGAAAAGAAGAGTGATTTCAGTTGTGAAGTTTTGATAAGATTAGAGTTATAAAGAGTAAGTAGTTAGTTTTAAAAGTGAAGTGAAGATGAAAAGTAAGAAAAGAAGAGTGATTTCAGTTGTGAAGTTTTGATAAGATTAGAGTTATAAAGAGTAAGTAGTTAGTTTTAAAAGTGAAGTGAAGATGAAAAGTAAGAAAAGAAGAGTGATTTCAGTTGTGAAGTTTTGATAAGATTAGAGTTATAAAGAGTAAGTAGTTAGTTTTAAAAGTGAAGTGAAGATGAAAAGTAAGAAAAGAGTGATTTCAGTTGTGAAGTTTTGATAAGATTAGAGTTATAAAGAGTAAGTAGTTAGTTTTAAAAGTGAAGTGAAGATGAAAAGTAAGAAAAGAGTGATTTCAGTTGTGAAGTTTTGATAAGATTAGAGTTATAAAGAGTAAGTAGTTAGTTTTAAAGTGAAGTGAAGATGAAAAGTAAGAAAAGAGTGATTTCAGTTGTGAAGTTTTGATAAGATTAGAGTTATAAAGAGTAAGTAGTTAGTTTTAAAAGTGAAGTGAAGATGAAAAGTAAGAAAAGAGTGATTTCAGTTGTGAAGTTTTGATAAGATTAGAGTTATAAAGAGTAAGTAGTTAGTTTTAAAAGTGAAGTGAAGATGAAAAGTAAGAAAAGAGTGATTTCAGTTGTGAAGTTTTGATAAGATTAGAGTTATAAAGAGTAAGTAGTTAGTTTTAAAAGTGAAGTGAAGATGAAAAGTAAGAAAAGAGTGATTTCAGTTGTGAAGTTTTGATAAGATTAGAGTTATAAAGAGTAAGTAGTTAGTTTTAAAAGTGAAGTGAAGATGAAAAGTAAGAAAAGAGTGATTTCAGTTGTGAAGTTTTGATAAGATTAGAGTTATAGAGAGTAAGTAGTTAGTTTTAAAAGTGAAGTGAAGATGAAAAGTAAGAAAAGAGTGATTTCAGTTGTGAAGTTTTGATAAGATTAGAGTTATAAAGAGTAAGTAGTTAGTTTTAAAAGTGAAGTGAAGAAGAAAAGTAAGAAAAGAAGAGTGATTTCAGTTGTGAAGTTTTGATAAGATTAGAGTTATAAAGAGTAAGTAGTTAGTTTTAAAAGTGAAGTGAAGATGAAAAGTAATAAAAGAGTGATTTCAGTTGTGAAGTTTTGATAAGATTAGAGTTATAAAGAGTAAGTAGTTAGTTTTAAAAGTGAAGTGAAGATGAAAAGTAAGAAAAGAGTGATTTCAGTTGTGAAGTTTTGATAAGATTAGAGTTATAAAGAGTAAGTAGTTAGTTTTAAAAGTGAAGTGAAGAAGAAAAGTAAGAAAAGAAGAGTGATTTCAGTTGTGAAGTTTTGATAAGATTAGAGTTATAAAGAGTAAGTAGTTAGTTTTAAAAGTGAAGTGAAGATGAAAAGTAAGAAAAGAGTGATTTCAGTTGTGAAGTTTTGATAAGATTAGAGTTATAAAGAGTAAGTAGTTAGTTTTAAAAGTGAAGTGAAGATGAAAAGTAAGAAAAGAGTGATTTCAGTTGTGAAGTTTTGATAAGATTAGAGTTATAAAGAGTAAGTAGTTAGTTTTAAAAGTGAAGTGAAGATGAAAAGTAAGAAAAGAGTGATTTCAGTTGTGAAGTTTTGATAAGATTAGAGTTATAAAGAGTAAGTAGTTAGTTTTAAAAGTGAAGTGAAGATGAAAAGTAAGAAAAGAGTGATTTCAGTTGTGAAGTTTTGATAAGATTAGAGTTATAAAGAGTAAGTAGTTAGTTTTAAAAGTGAAGTGAAGATGAAAAGTAAGAAAAGAGTGATTTCAGTTGTGAAGTTTTGATAAGATTAGAGTTATAAAGAGTAAGTAGTTAGTTTTAAAAGTGAAGTGAAGATGAAAAGTAAGAAAAGAGTGATTTCAGTTGTGAAGTTTTGATAAGATTAGAGTTATAAAGAGTAAGTAGTTAGTTTTAAAAGTGAAGTGAAGATGAAAAGTAAGAAAAGAAGAGTGATTTCAGTTGTGAAGTTTTGATAAGATTAGAGTTATAAAGAGTAAGTAGTTAGTTTTAAAAGTGAAGTGAAGAAGAAAAGTAAGAAAAGAAGAGTGATTTCAGTTGTGAAGTTTTGACAAGATTAGAGTTATAAAGAGTAAGTAGTTAGTTTTAAAAGTGAAGTGAAGAAGAAAAGTAAGAAAGAAGAGTGATTTCAGTTGTGAAGTTTTGATAAGATTAGAGTTATAAAGAGTAAGTAGTTAGTTTTAAAAGTGAAGTGAAGATGAAAAGTAAGAAAAGAAGAGTGATTTCAGTTGTGAAGTTTTGATAAGATTAGAGTTATAAAGAGTAAGTAGTTAGTTTTAAAAGTGAAGTGAAGATGAAAAGTAAGAAAAGAGTGATTTCAGTTGTGAAGTTTTGATAAGATTAGAGTTATAAAGAGTAAGTAGTTAGTTTTAAAAGTGAAGTGAAGATGAAAAGTAAGAAAAGAGTGATTTCAGTTGTGAAGTTTTGATAAGATTAGAGTTATAAAGAGTAAGTAGTTAGTTTTAAAAGTGAAGTGAAGATGAAAAGTAAGAAAAGAAGAGTGATTTCAGTTGTGAAGTTTTGATAAGATTAGAGTTATAGAGAGTAAGTAGTTAGTTTTAAAAGTGAAGTGAAGATGAAAAGTAAGAAAAGAGTGATTTCAGTTGTGAAGTTTTGATAAGATTAGAGTTATAAAGAGTAAGTAGTTAGTTTTAAAAGTGAAGTGAAGATGAAAAGTAAGAAAAGAGTGATTTCAGTTGTGAAGTTTTGATAAGATTAGAGTTATAAAGAGTAAGTAGTTAGTTTTAAAAGTGAAGTGAAGATGAAAAGTAAGAAAAGAAGAGTGATTTCAGTTGTGAAGTTTTGATAAGATTAGAGTTATAAAGAGTAAGTAGTTAGTTTTAAAAGTGAAGTGAAGAAGAAAAGTAAGAAAAGAAGAGTGATTTCATTGTGAAGTTTTGATAAGATTAGAGTTATAAAGAGTAAGTAGTTAGTTTTAAAAGTGAAGTGAAGATGAAAAGTAAGAAAAGAAGAGTGATTTCAGTTGTGAAGTTTTGATAAGATTAGAGTTATAAAGAGTAAGTAGTTAGTTTTAAAAGTGAAGTGAAGATGAAAAGTAGAAAAGAGTGATTTCAGTTGTGAAGTTTTGATAAGATTAGAGTTATAGAGAGTAAGTAGTTAGTTTTAAAAGTGAAGTGAAGATGAAAAGTAAGAAAAGAGTGATTTCAGTTGTGAAGTTTTGATAAGATTAGAGTTATAAAGAGTAAGTAGTTAGTTTTAAAAGTGAAGTGAAGATGAAAAGTAAGAAAAGAAGAGTGATTTCAGTTGTGAAGTTTTGATAAGATTAGAGTTATAGAGAGTAAGTAGTTAGTTTTAAAAGTGAAGTGAAGATGAAAAGTAAGAAAAGAGTGATTTCAGTTGTGAAGTTTTGATAAGATTAGAGTTATAAAGAGTAAGTAGTTAGTTTTAAAAGTGAAGTGAAGATGAAAAGTAAGAAAAGAGTGATTTCAGTTGTGAAGTTTTGATAAGATTAGAGTTATAAAGAGTAAGTAGTTAGTTTTAAAAGTGAAGTGAAGAAGAAAAGTAAGAAAAGAAGAGTGATTTCAGTTGTGAAGTTTTGATAAGATTAGAGTTATAAAGAGTAAGTAGTTAGTTTTAAAAGTGAAGTGAAGATGAAAAGTAAGAAAAGAGTGATTTCAGTTGTGAAGTTTTGATAAGATTAGAGTTATAAAGAGTAAGTAGTTAGTTTTAAAAGTGAAGTGAAGATGAAAAGTAAGAAAAGAGTGATTTCAGTTGTGAAGTTTTGATAAGATTAGAGTTATAAAGAGTAAGTAGTTAGTTTTAAAAGTGAAGTGAAGATGAAAAGTAAGAAAAGAGTGATTTCAGTTGTGAAGTTTTGATAAGATTAGAGTTATAGAGAGTAAGTAGTTAGTTTTAAAAGTGAAGTGAAGATGAAAAGTAAGAAAAGAGTGATTTCAGTTGTGAAGTTTTGATAAGATTAGAGTTATAAAGAGTAAGTAGTTAGTTTTAAAAGTGAAGTGAAGATGAAAAGTAAGAAAAGAGTGATTTCAGTTGTGAAGTTTTGATAAGATTAGAGTTATAAAGAGTAAGTAGTTAGTTTTAAAAGTGAAGTGAAGATGAAAAGTAAGAAAAGAGTGATTTCAGTTGTGAAGTTTTGATAAGATTAGAGTTATAAAGAGTAAGTAGTTAGTTTTAAAAGTGAAGTGAAGATGAAAAGTAAGAAAAGAGTGATTTCAGTTGTGAAGTTTTGATAAGATTAGAGTTATAAAGAGTAAGTAGTTAGTTTTAAAAGTGAAGTGAAGATGAAAAGTAAGAAAAGAAGAGTGATTTCAGTTGTGAAGTTTTGATAAGATTAGAGTTATAAAGAGTAAGTAGTTAGTTTTAAAAGTGAAGTGAAGAAGAAAAGTAAGAAAAGAGTGATTTCAGTTGTGAAGTTTTGATAAGATTAGAGTTATAAAGAGTAAGTAGTTAGTTTTAAAAGTGAAGTGAAGATGAAAAGTAAGAAAAGAAGAGTGATTTCAGTTGTGAAGTTTTGATAAGATTAGAGTTATAAAGAGTAAGTAGTTAGTTTTAAAAGTGAAGTGAAGATGAAAAGTAAGAAAAGAGTGATTTCAGTTGTGAAGTTTTGATAAGATTAGAGTTATAAAGAGTAAGTAGTTAGTTTTAAAAGTGAAGTGAAGATGAAAAGTAAGAAAAGAAGAGTGATTTCAGTTGTGAAGTTTTGATAAGATTAGAGTTATAAAGAGTAAGTAGTTAGTTTTAAAAGTGAAGTGAAGATGAAAAGTAAGAAAAGAGTGATTTCAGTTGTGAAGTTTTGATAAGATTAGAGTTATAAAGAGTAAGTAGTTAGTTTTAAAAGTGAAGTGAAGATGAAAAGTAAGAAAGAGTGATTTCAGTTGTGAAGTTTTGATAAGATTAGAGTTATAAAGAGTAAGTAGTTAGTTTTAAAAGTGAAGTGAAGATGAAAAGTAAGAAAAGAGTGATTTCAGTTGTGAAGTTTTGATAAGATTAGAGTTATAAAGAGTAAGTAGTTAGTTTTAAAAGTGAAGTGAAGATGAAAGTAAGAAAAGAAGAGTGATTTCAGTTGTGAAGTTTGATAAGATTAGAGTTATAAAGAGTAAGTAGTTAGTTTTAAAAGTGAAGTGAAGATGAAAAGTAAGAAAAGAGTGATTTCAGTTGTGAAGTTTTGATAAGATTAGAGTTATAAAGAGTAAGTAGTTAGTTTTAAAAGTGAAGTGAAGATGAAAAGTAAGAAAAGAAGAGTGATTTCAGTTGTGAAGTTTTGATAAGATTAGAGTTATAGAGAGTAAGTAGTTAGTTTTAAAAGTGAAGTGAAGATGAAAAGTAAGAAAAGAGTGATTTCAGTTGTGAAGTTTTGATAAGATTAGAGTTATAAAGAGTAAGTAGTTAGTTTTAAAAGTGAAGTGAAGATGAAAAGTAAGAAAAGAGTGATTTCAGTTGTGAAGTTTTGATAAGATTAGAGTTATAAAGAGTAAGTAGTTAGTTTTAAAAGTGAAGTGAAGATGAAAAGTAAGAAAAGAAGAGTGATTTCAGTTGTGAAGTTTTGATAAGATTAGAGTTATAAAGAGTAAGTAGTTAGTTTTAAAAGTGAAGTGAAGATGAAAAGTAAGAAAAGAAGAGTGATTTCAGTTGTGAAGTTTTGATAAGATTAGAGTTATAAAGAGTAAGTAGTTAGTTTTAAAAGTGAAGTGAAGATGAAAAGTAAGAAAAGAGTGATTTCAGTTGTGAAGTTTTGATAAGATTAGAGTTATAAAGAGTAAGTAGTTAGTTTTAAAAGTGAAGTGAAGATGAAAAGTAAGAAAAGAGTGATTTCAGTTGTGAAGTTTTGATAAGATTAGAGTTATAAAGAGTAAGTAGTTAGTTTTAAAGTGAAGTGAAGATGAAAAGTAAGAAAAGAGTGATTTCAGTTGTGAAGTTTTGATAAGATTAGAGTTATAAAGAGTAAGTAGTTAGTTTTAAAAGTGAAGTGAAGATGAAAAGTAAGAAAAGAAGAGTGATTTCAGTTGTGAAGTTTTGATAAGATTAGAGTTATAAAGAGTAAGTAGTTAGTTTTAAAGTGAAGTGAAGAAGAAAAGTAAGAAAAGAGTGATTTCAGTTGTGAAGTTTTGATAAGATTAGAGTTATAAAGAGTAAGTAGTTAGTTTTAAAAGTGAAGTGAAGATGAAAAGTAAGAAAAGAGTGATTTCAGTTGTGAAGTTTTGATAAGATTAGAGTTATAAAGAGTAAGTAGTTAGTTTTAAAAGTGAAGTGAAGATGAAAAGTAAGAAAAGAGTGATTTCAGTTGTGAAGTTTTGATAAGATTAGAGTTATAAAGAGTAAGTAGTTAGTTTTAAAAGTGAAGTGAAGATGAAAAGTAAGAAAAGAGTGATTTCAGTTGTGAAGTTTTGATAAGATTAGAGTTATAAAGAGTAAGTAGTTAGTTTTAAAAGTGAAGTGAAGATGAAAAGTAAGAAAAGAGTGATTTCAGTTGTGAAGTTTTGATAAGATTAGAGTTATAAAGAGTAAGTAGTTAGTTTTAAAAGTGAAGTGAAGATGAAAAGTAAGAAAAGAGTGATTTCAGTTGTGAAGTTTTGATAAGATTAGAGTTATAAAGAGTAAGTAGTTAGTTTTAAAAGTGAAGTGAAGATGAAAAGTAAGAAAAGAGTGATTTCAGTTGTGAAGTTTTGATAAGATTAGAGTTATAAAGAGTAAGTAGTTAGTTTTAAAAGTGAAGTGAAGATGAAAAGTAAGAAAAGAGTGATTTCAGTTGTGAAGTTTTGATAAGATTAGAGTTATAAAGAGTAAGTAGTTAGTTTTAAAAGTGAAGTGAAGATGAAAAGTAAGAAAAGAGTGATTTCAGTTGTGAAGTTTTGATAAGATTAGAGTTATAAAGAGTAAGTAGTTAGTTTTAAAAGTGAAGTGAAGATGAAAAGTAAGAAAAGAAGAGTGATTTCAGTTGTGAAGTTTTGATAAGATTAGAGTTATAAAGAGTAAGTAGTTAGTTTTAAAAGTGAAGTGAAGATGAAAAGTAAGAAAAGAGTGATTTCAGTTGTGAAGTTTTGATAAGATTAGAGTTATAAAGAGTAAGTAGTTAGTTTTAAAAGTGAAGTGAAGATGAAAAGTAAGAAAAGAAGAGTGATTTCAGTTGTGAAGTTTTGATAAGATTAGAGTTATAAAGAGTAAGTAGTTAGTTTTAAAAGTGAAGTGAAGATGAAAAGTAAGAAAAGAGTGATTTCAGTTGTGAAGTTTTGATAAGATTAGAGTTATAAAGAGTAAGTAGTTAGTTTTAAAAGTGAAGTGAAGATGAAAAGTAAGAAAAGAGTGATTTCAGTTGTGAAGTTTTGATAAGATTAGAGTTATAAAGAGTAAGTAGTTAGTTTTAAAAGTGAAGTGAAGATAAAAAGTAAGAAAAGAGTGATTTCAGTTGTGAAGTTTTGATAAGATTAGAGTTATAAAGAGTAAGTAGTTAGTTTTAAAAGTGAAGTGAAGATGAAAAGTAAGAAAAGAAGAGTGATTTCAGTTGTGAAGTTTTGATAAGATTAGAGTTATAAAGAGTAAGTAGTTAGTTTTAAAAGTGAAGTGAAGATGAAAAGTAAGAAAAGAAGAGTGATTTCAGTTGTGAAGTTTTGATAAGATTAGAGTTATAAAGAGTAAGTAGTTAGTTTTAAAAGTGAAGTGAAGAAGAAAAGTAAGAAAAGAAGAGTGATTTCAGTTGTGAAGTTTTGATAAGATTAGAGTTATAAAGAGTAAGTAGTTAGTTTTAAAAGTGAAGTGAAGATGAAAAGTAAGAAAAGAGTGATTTCAGTTGTGAAGTTTTGATAAGATTAGAGTTATAAAGAGTAAGTAGTTAGTTTTAAAAGTGAAGTGAAGATGAAAAGTAAGAAAAGAGTGATTTCAGTTGTGAAGTTTTGATAAGATTAGAGTTATAAAGAGTAAGTAGTTAGTTTTAAAAGTGAAGTGAAGATGAAAAGTAAGAAAAGAGTGATTTCAGTTGTGAAGTTTTGATAAGATTAGAGTTATAAAGAGTAAGTAGTTAGTTTTAAAAGTGAAGTGAAGATGAAAAGTAAGAAAAGAAGAGTGATTTCAGTTGTGAAGTTTTGATAAGATTAGAGTTATAAAGAGTAAGTAGTTAGTTTTAAAAGTGAAGTGAAGATGAAAAGTAAGAAAAGAGTGATTTCAGTTGTGAAGTTTTGATAAGATTAGAGTTATAAAGAGTAAGTAGTTAGTTTTAAAAGTGAAGTGAAGATGAAAAGTAAGAAAGAAGAGTGATTTCAGTTGTGAAGTTTTGATAAGATTAGAGTTATAAAGAGTAAGTAGTTAGTTTTAAAAGTGAAGTGAAGATGAAAAGTAAGAAAAGAGTGATTTCAGTTGTGAAGTTTTGATAAGATTAGAGTTATAAAGAGTAAGTAGTTAGTTTTAAAAGTGAAGTGAAGAAGAAAAGTAAGAAAGAAGAGTGATTTCAGTTGTGAAGTTTTGATAAGATTAGAGTTATAAAGAGTAAGTAGTTAGTTTTAAAAGTGAAGTGAAGATGAAAAGTAAGAAAAGAGTGATTTCAGTTGTGAAGTTTTGATAAGATTAGAGTTATAAAGAGTAAGTAGTTAGTTTTAAAAGTGAAGTGAAGATGAAAAGTAAGAAAAGAGTGATTTCAGTTGTGAAGTTTTGATAAGATTAGAGTTATAAAGAGTAAGTAGTTAGTTTTAAAAGTGAAGTGAAGATGAAAAGTAAGAAAAGAGTGATTTCACAACTGAAATCACTCTTCTTTTCTTACTTTTCATCTTCACTTCACTTTTAAAACTAACTACTTACTCTTTATAACTCTAATCTTATCAAAACTTCACAACTGAAATCACTCTTCTTTTCTTACTTTTCATCTTCACTTCACTTTTAAAACTAACTACTTACTCTTTATAACTCTAATCTTATCAAAACTTCACAACTGAAATCACTCTTCTTTTCTTACTTTTCTTCTTCACTTCACTTTTAAAACTAACTACTTACTCTTTATAACTCTAATCTTATCAAAACTTCACAACTGAAATCACTCTTCTTTTCTTACTTTTCTTCTTCACTTCACTTTTAAAACTAACTACTTACTCTTTATAACTCTAATCTTATCAAAACTTCACAACTGAAATCACTCTTCTTTTCTTACTTTTCATCTTCACTTCACTTTTAAAACTAACTACTTACTCTTTATAACTCTAATCTTATCAAAACTTCACAACTGAAATCACTCTTCTTTTCTTACTTTTCTTCTTCACTTCACTTTTAAAACTAACTACTTACTCTTTATAACTCTAATCTTATCAAAACTTCACAACTGAAATCACTCTTCTTTTCTTACTTTTCTTCTTCACTTCACTTTTAAAACTAACTACTTACTCTTTATAACTCTAATCTTATCAAAACTTCACAACTGAAATCACTCTTCTTTTCTTACTTTTCATCTTCACTTCACTTTTAAAACTAACTACTTACTCTTTATAACTCTAATCTTATCAAAACTTCACAACTGAAATCACTCTTCTTTTCTTACTTTTCATCTTCACTTCACTTTTAAAACTAACTACTTACTCTTTATAACTCTAATCTTATCAAAACTTCACAACTGAAATCACTCTTCTTTTCTTACTTTTCTTCTTCACTTCACTTTTAAAACTAACTACTTACTCTTTATAACTCTAATCTTATCAAAACTTCACAACTGAAATCACTCTTCTTTTCTTACTTTTCATCTTCACTTCACTTTTAAAACTAACTACTTACTCTTTATAACTCTAATCTTATCAAAACTTCACAACTGAAATCACTCTTCTTTTCTTACTTTTCATCTTCACTTCACTTTTAAAACTAACTACTTACTCTTTATAACTCTAATCTTATCAAAACTTCACAACTGAAATCACTCTTCTTTTCTTACTTTTCTTCTTCACTTCACTTTTAAAACTAACTACTTACTCTTTATAACTCTAATCTTATCAAAACTTCACAACTGAAATCACTCTTCTTTTCTTACTTTTCTTCTTCACTTCACTTTTAAAACTAACTACTTACTCTTTATAACTCTAATCTTATCAAAACTTCACAACTGAAATCACTCTTCTTTTCTTACTTTTCATCTTCACTTCACTTTTAAAACTAACTACTTACTCTTTATAACTCTAATCTTATCAAAACTTCACAACTGAAATCACTCTTCTTTTCTTACTTTTCATCTTCACTTCACTTTTAAAACTAACTACTTACTCTTTATAACTCTAATCTTATCAAAACTTCACAACTGAAATCACTCTTCTTTTCTTACTTTTCATCTTCACTTCACTTTTAAAACTAACTACTTACTCTTTATAACTCTAATCTTATCAAAACTTCACAACTGAAATCACTCTTCTTTTCTTACTTTTCATCTTCACTTCACTTTTAAAACTAACTACTTACTCTTTATAACTCTAATCTTATCAAAACTTCACAACTGAAATCACTCTTCTTTTCTTACTTTTCATCTTCACTTCACTTTTAAAACTAACTACTTACTCTTTATAACTCTAATCTTATCAAAACTTCACAACTGAAATCACTCTTCTTTTCTTACTTTTCATCTTCACTTCACTTTTAAAACTAACTACTTACTCTTTATAACTCTAATCTTATCAAAACTTCACAACTGAAATCACTCTTCTTTTCTTACTTTTCATCTTCACTTCACTTTTAAAACTAACTACTTACTCTTTATAACTCTAATCTTATCAAAACTTCACAACTGAAATCACTCTTCTTTTCTTACTTTTCATCTTCACTTCACTTTTAAAACTAACTACTTACTCTTTATAACTCTAATCTTATCAAAACTTCACAACTGAAATCACTCTTCTTTTCTTACTTTTCTTCTTCACTTCACTTTTAAAACTAACTACTTACTCTTTATAACTCTAATCTTATCAAAACTTCACAACTGAAATCACTCTTCTTTTCTTACTTTTCATCTTCACTTCACTTTTAAAACTAACTACTTACTCTTTATAACTCTAATCTTATCAAAACTTCACAACTGAAATCACTCTTCTTTTCTTACTTTTCATCTTCACTTCACTTTTAAAACTAACTACTTACTCTTTATAACTCTAATCTTATCAAAACTTCACAACTGAAATCACTCTTCTTTTCTTACTTTTCTTCTTCACTTCACTTTTAAAACTAACTACTTACTCTTTATAACTCTAATCTTATCAAAACTTCACAACTGAAATCACTCTTCTTTTCTTACTTTTCTTCTTCACTTCACTTTTAAAACTAACTACTTACTCTTTATAACTCTAATCTTATCAAAACTTCACAACTGAAATCACTCTTCTTTTCTTACTTTTCATCTTCACTTCACTTTTAAAACTAACTACTTACTCTTTATAACTCTAATCTTATCAAAACTTCACAACTGAAATCACTCTTCTTTTCTTACTTTTCATCTTCACTTCACTTTTAAAACTAACTACTTACTCTTTATAACTCTAATCTTATCAAAACTTCACAACTGAAATCACTCTTCTTTTCTTACTTTTCTTCTTCACTTCACTTTTAAAACTAACTACTTACTCTTTATAACTCTAATCTTATCAAAACTTCACAACTGAAATCACTCTTCTTTTCTTACTTTTCATCTTCACTTCACTTTTAAAACTAACCACTTACTCTTTATAACTCTAATCTTATCAAAACTTCACAACTGAAATCACTCTTCTTTTCTTACTTTTCTTCTTCACTTCACTTTTAAAACTAACTACTTACTCTTTATAACTCTAATCTTATCAAAACTTCACAACTGAAATCACTCTTCTTTTCTTACTTTTCATCTTCACTTCACTTTTAAAACTAACTACTTACTCTTTATAACTCTAATCTTATCAAAACTTCACAACTGAAATCACTCTTCTTTTCTTACTTTTCATCTTCACTTCACTTTTAAAACTAACTACTTACTCTTTATAACTCTAATCTTATCAAAACTTCACAACTGAAATCACTCTTCTTTTCTTACTTTTCTTCTTCACTTCACTTTTAAAACTAACTACTTACTCTTTATAACTCTAATCTTATCAAAACTTCACAACTGAAATCACTCTTCTTTTCTTACTTTTCATCTTCACTTCACTTTTAAAACTAACTACTTACTCTTTATAACTCTAATCTTATCAAAACTTCACAACTGAAATCACTCTTCTTTTCTTACTTTTCATCTTCACTTCACTTTTAAAACTAACTACTTACTCTTTATAACTCTAATCTTATCAAAACTTCACAACTGAAATCACTCTTCTTTTCTTACTTTTCTTCTTCACTTCACTTTTAAAACTAACTACTTACTCTTTATAACTCTAATCTTATCAAAACTTCACAACTGAAATCACTCTTCTTTTCTTACTTTTCATCTTCACTTCACTTTTAAAACTAACTACTTACTCTTTATAACTCTAATCTTATCAAAACTTCACAACTGAAATCACTCTTCTTTTCTTACTTTTCATCTTCACTTCACTTTTAAAACTAACTACTTACTCTTTATAACTCTAATCTTATCAAAACTTCACAACTGAAATCACTCTTCTTTTCTTACTTTTCATCTTCACTTCACTTTTAAAACTAACTACTTACTCTTTATAACTCTAATCTTATCAAAACTTCACAACTGAAATCACTCTTCTTTTCTTACTTTTCATCTTCACTTCACTTTTAAAACTAACTACTTACTCTTTATAACTCTAATCTTATCAAAACTTCACAACTGAAATCACTCTTCTTTTCTTACTTTTCATCTTCACTTCACTTTTAAAACTAACTACTTACTCTTTATAACTCTAATCTTATCAAAACTTCACAACTGAAATCACTCTTCTTTTCTTACTTTTCATCTTCACTTCACTTTTAAAACTAACTACTTACTCTTTATAACTCTAATCTTATCAAAACTTCACAACTGAAATCACTCTTCTTTTCTTACTTTTCATCTTCACTTCACTTTTAAAACTAACTACTTACTCTTTATAACTCTAATCTTATCAAAACTTCACAACTGAAATCACTCTTCTTTTCTTACTTTTCATCTTCACTTCACTTTTAAAACTAACTACTTACTCTTTATAACTCTAATCTTATCAAAACTTCACAACTGAAATCACTCTTCTTTTCTTACTTTTCATCTTCACTTCACTTTTAAAACTAACTACTTACTCTTTATAACTCTAATCTTATCAAAACTTCACAACTGAAATCACTCTTCTTTTCTTACTTTTCATCTTCACTTCACTTTTAAAACTAACTACTTACTCTTTATAACTCTAATCTTATCAAAACTTCACAACTGAAATCACTCTTCTTTTCTTACTTTTCTTCTTCACTTCACTTTTAAAACTAACTACTTACTCTTTATAACTCTAATCTTATCAAAACTTCACAACTGAAATCACTCTTCTTTTCTTACTTTTCATCTTCACTTCACTTTTAAAACTAACTACTTACTCTTTATAACTCTAATCTTATCAAAACTTCACAACTGAAATCACTCTTCTTTTCTTACTTTTCTTCTTCACTTCACTTTTAAAACTAACTACTTACTCTTTATAACTCTAATCTTATCAAAACTTCACAACTGAAATCACTCTTCTTTTCTTACTTTTCATCTTCACTTCACTTTTAAAACTAACTACTTACTCTTTATAACTCTAATCTTATCAAAACTTCACAACTGAAATCACTCTTCTTTTCTTACTTTTCATCTTCACTTCACTTTTAAAACTAACTACTTACTCTTTATAACTCTAATCTTATCAAAACTTCACAACTGAAATCACTCTTCTTTTCTTACTTTTCATCTTCACTTCACTTTTAAAACTAACTACTTACTCTTTATAACTCTAATCTTATCAAAACTTCACAACTGAAATCACTCTTCTTTTCTTACTTTTCATCTTCACTTCACTTTTAAAACTAACTACTTACTCTTTATAACTCTAATCTTATCAAAACTTCACAACTGAAATCACTCTTCTTTTCTTACTTTTCATCTTCACTTCACTTTTAAAACTAACTACTTACTCTTTATAACTCTAATCTTATCAAAACTTCACAACTGAAATCACTCTTCTTTTCTTACTTTTCATCTTCACTTCACTTTTAAAACTAACCACTTACTCTTTATAACTCTAATCTTATCAAAACTTCACAACTGAAATCACTCTTCTTTTCTTACTTTTCATCTTCACTTCACTTTTAAAACTAACCACTTACTCTTTATAACTCTAATCTTATCAAAACTTCACAACTGAAATCACTCTTCTTTTCTTACTTTTCATCTTCACTTCACTTTTAAAACTAACCACTTACTCTTTATAACTCTAATCTTATCAAAACTTCACAACTGAAATCACTCTTCTTTTCTTACTTTTCATCTTCACTTCACTTTTAAAACTAACTACTTACTCTTTATAACTCTAATCTTATCAAAACTTCACAACTGAAATCACTCTTCTTTTCTTACTTTTCATCTTCACTTCACTTTTAAAACTAACCACTTACTCTTTATAACTCTAATCTTATCAAAACTTCACAACTGAAATCACTCTTCTTTTCTTACTTTTCATCTTCACTTCACTTTTAAAACTAACTACTTACTCTTTATAACTCTAATCTTATCAAAACTTCACAACTGAAATCACTCTTCTTTTCTTACTTTTCATCTTCACTTCACTTTTAAAACTAACCACTTACTCTTTATAACTCTAATCTTATCAAAACTTCACAACTGAAATCACTCTTCTTTTCTTACTTTTCATCTTCACTTCACTTTTAAAACTAACTACTTACTCTTTATAACTCTAATCTTATCAAAACTTCACAACTGAAATCACTCTTCTTTTCTTACTTTTCATCTTCACTTCACTTTTAAAACTAACTACTTACTCTTTATAACTCTAATCTTATCAAAACTTCACAACTGAAATCACTCTTCTTTTCTTACTTTTCTTCTTCACTTCACTTTTAAAACTAACTACTTACTCTTTATAACTCTAATCTTATCAAAACTTCACAACTGAAATCACTCTTCTTTTCTTACTTTTCATCTTCACTTCACTTTTAAAACTAACCACTTACTCTTTATAACTCTAATCTTATCAAAACTTCACAACTGAAATCACTCTTCTTTTCTTACTTTTCTTCTTCACTTCACTTTTAAAACTAACTACTTACTCTTTATAACTCTAATCTTATCAAAACTTCACAACTGAAATCACTCTTCTTTTCTTACTTTTCATCTTCACTTCACTTTTAAAACTAACTACTTACTCTTTATAACTCTAATCTTATCAAAACTTCACAACTGAAATCACTCTTCTTTTCTTACTTTTCATCTTCACTTCACTTTTAAAACTAACTACTTACTCTTTATAACTCTAATCTTATCAAAACTTCACAACTGAAATCACTCTTCTTTTCTTACTTTTCATCTTCACTTCACTTTTAAAACTAACTACTTACTCTTTATAACTCTAATCTTATCAAAACTTCACAACTGAAATCACTCTTCTTTTCTTACTTTTCTTCTTCACTTCACTTTTAAAACTAACTACTTACTCTTTATAACTCTAATCTTATCAAAACTTCACAACTGAAATCACTCTTCTTTTCTTACTTTTCATCTTCACTTCACTTTTAAAACTAACTACTTACTCTTTATAACTCTAATCTTATCAAAACTTCACAACTGAAATCACTCTTCTTTTCTTACTTTTCATCTTCACTTCACTTTTAAAACTAACTACTTACTCTTTATAACTCTAATCTTATCAAAACTTCACAACTGAAATCACTCTTTTTTCTTACTTTTCATCTTCACTTCACTTTTAAAACTAACTACTTACTCTTTATAACTCTAATCTTATCAAAACTTCACAACTGAAATCACTCTTCTTTTCTTACTTTTCTTCTTCACTTCACTTTTAAAACTAACTACTTACTCTTTATAACTCTAATCTTATCAAAACTTCACAACTGAAATCACTCTTCTTTTCTTACTTTTCATCTTCACTTCACTTTTAAAACTAACCACTTACTCTTTATAACTCTAATCTTATCAAAACTTCACAACTGAAATCACTCTTCTTTTCTTACTTTTCATCTTCACTTCACTTTTAAAACTAACCACTTACTCTTTATAACTCTAATCTTATCAAAACTTCACAACTGAAATCACTCTTCTTTTCTTACTTTTCATCTTCACTTCACTTTTAAAACTAACTACTTACTCTTTATAACTCTAATCTTATCAAAACTTCACAACTGAAATCACTCTTCTTTTCTTACTTTTCTTCTTCACTTCACTTTTAAAACTAACTACTTACTCTTTATAACTCTAATCTTATCAAAACTTCACAACTGAAATCACTCTTCTTTTCTTACTTTTCATCTTCACTTCACTTTTAAAACTAACTACTTACTCTTTATAACTCTAATCTTATCAAAACTTCACAACTGAAATCACTCTTCTTTTCTTACTTTTCATCTTCACTTCACTTTTAAAACTAACTACTTACTCTTTATAACTCTAATCTTATCAAAACTTCACAACTGAAATCACTCTTCTTTTCTTACTTTTCATCTTCACTTCACTTTTAAAACTAACTACTTACTCTTTATAACTCTAATCTTATCAAAACTTCACAACTGAAATCACTCTTCTTTTCTTACTTTTCATCTTCACTTCACTTTTAAAACTAACTACTTACTCTTTATAACTCTAATCTTATCAAAACTTCACAACTGAAATCACTCTTCTTTTCTTACTTTTCATCTTCACTTCACTTTTAAAACTAACTACTTACTCTTTATAACTCTAATCTTATCAAAACTTCACAACTGAAATCACTCTTCTTTTCTTACTTTTCATCTTCACTTCACTTTTAAAACTAACTACTTACTCTTTATAACTCTAATCTTATCAAAACTTCACAACTGAAATCACTCTTCTTTTCTTACTTTTCATCTTCACTTCACTTTTAAAACTAACCACTTACTCTTTATAACTCTAATCTTATCAAAACTTCACAACTGAAATCACTCTTCTTTTCTTACTTTTCATCTTCACTTCACTTTTAAAACTAACCACTTACTCTTTATAACTCTAATCTTATCAAAACTTCACAACTGAAATCACTCTTTTCTTACTTTTCATCTTCACTTCACTTTTAAAACTAACTACTTACTCTTTATAACTCTAATCTTATCAAAACTTCACAACTGAAATCACTCTTCTTTTCTTACTTTTCATCTTCACTTCACTTTTAAAACTAACCACTTACTCTTTATAACTCTAATCTTATCAAAACTTCACAACTGAAATCACTCTTCTTTTCTTACTTTTCTTCTTCACTTCACTTTTAAAACTAACTACTTACTCTTTATAACTCTAATCTTATCAAAACTTCACAACTGAAATCACTCTTCTTTTCTTACTTTTCATCTTCACTTCACTTTTAAAACTAACTACTTACTCTTTATAACTCTAATCTTATCAAAACTTCACAACTGAAATCACTCTTCTTTTCTTACTTTTCTTCTTCACTTCACTTTTAAAACTAACTACTTACTCTTTATAACTCTAATCTTATCAAAACTTCACAACTGAAATCACTCTTCTTTTCTTACTTTTCATCTTCACTTCACTTTTAAAACTAACCACTTACTCTTTATAACTCTAATCTTATCAAAACTTCACAACTGAAATCACTCTTCTTTTCTTACTTTTCATCTTCACTTCACTTTTAAAACTAACTACTTACTCTTTATAACTCTAATCTTATCAAAACTTCACAACTGAAATCACTCTTCTTTTCTTACTTTTCATCTTCACTTCACTTTTAAAACTAACTACTTACTCTTTATAACTCTAATCTTATCAAAACTTCACAACTGAAATCACTCTTCTTTTCTTACTTTTCATCTTCACTTCACTTTTAAAACTAACTACTTACTCTTTATAACTCTAATCTTATCAAAACTTCACAACTGAAATCACTCTTCTTTTCTTACTTTTCATCTTCACTTCACTTTTAAAACTAACCACTTACTCTTTATAACTCTAATCTTATCAAAACTTCACAACTGAAATCACTCTTCTTTTCTTACTTTTCTTCTTCACTTCACTTTTAAAACTAACTACTTACTCTTTATAACTCTAATCTTATCAAAACTTCACAACTGAAATCACTCTTCTTTTCTTACTTTTCATCTTCACTTCACTTTTAAAACTAACCACTTACTCTTTATAACTCTAATCTTAGCAAAACTTCACAACTGAAATCACTCTTCTTTTCTTACTTTTCATCTTCACTTCACTTTTAAAACTAACTACTTACTCTTTATAACTCTAATCTTATCAAAACTTCACAACTGAAATCACTCTTCTTTTCTTACTTTTCATCTTCACTTCACTTTTAAAACTAACTACTTACTCTTTATAACTCTAATCTTATCAAAACTTCACAACTGAAATCACTCTTCTTTTCTTACTTTTCATCTTCACTTCACTTTTAAAACTAACTACTTACTCTTTATAACTCTAATCTTATCAAAACTTCACAACTGAAATCACTCTTCTTTTCTTACTTTTCATCTTCACTTCACTTTTAAAACTAACCACTTACTCTTTATAACTCTAATCTTATCAAAACTTCACAACTGAAATCACTCTTCTTTTCTTACTTTTCTTCTTCACTTCACTTTTAAAACTAACTACTTACTCTTTATAACTCTAATCTTATCAAAACTTCACAACTGAAATCACTCTTCTTTTCTTACTTTTCATCTTCACTTCACTTTTAAAACTAACTACTTACTCTTTATAACTCTAATCTTATCAAAACTTCACAACTGAAATCACTCTTCTTTTCTTACTTTTCATCTTCACTTCACTTTTAAAACTAACCACTTACTCTTTATAACTCTAATCTTATCAAAACTTCACAACTGAAATCACTCTTCTTTTCTTACTTTTCTTCTTCACTTCACTTTTAAAACTAACTACTTACTCTTTATAACTCTAATCTTATCAAAACTTCACAACTGAAATCACTCTTCTTTTCTTACTTTTCTTCTTCACTTCACTTTTAAAACTAACTACTTACTCTTTATAACTCTAATCTTATCAAAACTTCACAACTGAAATCACTCTTCTTTTCTTACTTTTCATCTTCACTTCACTTTTAAAACTAACTACTTACTCTTTATAACTCTAATCTTATCAAAACTTCACAACTGAAATCACTCTTCTTTTCTTACTTTTCATCTTCACTTCACTTTTAAAACTAACTACTTACTCTTTATAACTCTAATCTTATCAAAACTTCACAACTGAAATCACTCTTCTTTTCTTACTTTTCATCTTCACTTCACTTTTAAAACTAACTACTTACTCTTTATAACTCTAATCTTATCAAAACTTCACAACTGAAATCACTCTTCTTTTCTTACTTTTCTTCTTCACTTCACTTTTAAAACTAACTACTTACTCTTTATAACTCTAATCTTATCAAAACTTCACAACTGAAATCACTCTTCTTTTCTTACTTTTCATCTTCACTTCACTTTTAAAACTAACTACTTACTCTTTATAACTCTAATCTTATCAAAACTTCACAACTGAAATCACTCTTCTTTTCTTACTTTTCTTCTTCACTTCACTTTTAAAAACTAACTACTTACTCTTTATAACTCTAATCTTATCAAAACTTCACAACTGAAATCACTCTTCTTTTCTTACTTTTCATCTTCACTTCACTTTTAAAACTAACTACTTACTCTTTATAACTCTAATCTTATCAAAACTTCACAACTGAAATCACTCTTCTTTTCTTACTTTTCATCTTCACTTCACTTTTAAAACTAACTACTTACTCTTTATAACTCTAATCTTATCAAAACTTCACAACTGAAATCACTCTTCTTTTCTTACTTTTCATCTTCACTTCACTTTTAAAACTAACTACTTACTCTTTATAACTCTAATCTTATCAAAACTTCACAACTGAAATCACTCTTCTTTTCTTACTTTTCATCTTCACTTCACTTTTAAAACTAACTACTTACTCTTTATAACTCTAATCTTATCAAAACTTCACAACTGAAATCACTCTTCTTTTCTTACTTTTCATCTTCACTTCACTTTTAAAACTAACTACTTACTCTTTATAACTCTAATCTTATCAAAACTTCACAACTGAAATCACTCTTCTTTTCTTACTTTTCATCTTCACTTCACTTTTAAAACTAACTACTTACTCTTTATAACTCTAATCTTATCAAAACTTCACAACTGAAATCACTCTTCTTTTCTTACTTTTCTTCTTCACTTCACTTTTAAAACTAACTACTTACTCTTTATAACTCTAATCTTATCAAAACTTCACAACTGAAATCACTCTTCTTTTCTTACTTTTCATCTTCACTTCACTTTTAAAACTAACCACTTACTCTTTATAACTCTAATCTTATCAAAACTTCACAACTGAAATCACTCTTCTTTTCTTACTTTTCATCTTCACTTCACTTTTAAAACTAACTACTTACTCTTTATAACTCTAATCTTATCAAAACTTCACAACTGAAATCACTCTTCTTTTCTTACTTTTCATCTTCACTTCACTTTTAAAACTAACCACTTACTCTTTATAACTCTAATCTTAT